>PTEX01000027.1:5326529-5503618 GCA_003342815.1 Eudromia elegans | reverse complement strand
CGCCGCGCGGCTTCCCCGGGAGGATGCGCGGAGCGCGGCGGGGGCGCCGCGGGGCCGCTCCGGCTGCGGCCGAGGCTCGCACGGGGGGCCGGGGTCTTTCGGAGGCCGGGGGGGCTGCCCGCGAGGGGACGGGGCTCCCTTTCAAAGCGGGGCAGCGCGTGCGTTGACAGTGCCCGCGGGGATGCGGGAGCGAGGCGGGCAGCGGCACGGGCTGCGGGAACGGCAGGTAGACGCTCGAAGGAAGCTGAAGGCACTCGTGCAAACGGCCCTGGGATCGCGCCGCGGTTTGTCAGCCACATCTGTCGTGAGCGCTTCGTAAAGGGGCTCATTAACCCATGGTAACCGGGAAAGGGGATCAGGTCAATCACCTTTCCGTCCTTCTTTTCTCTCTTTTTTTTCCCCTTTGTGTAGTAAATACATATGCCAAGTTTAAGGCTGGAGTAAATTTAAAATGTTAAGTCGTAAACTCTAAGATTTATAATGGGAACAATGTATTAGTCTTAAATTCCTTGCTGCATGTCTGACAAGTTCGTGCCTAATTCAGCCAGATTTGCCCAGCACTGTTAAGTAACAATGGAATAATTTGTTAACTTTCATAGTATAATTTATTTTGCTTTTTTGGCTTCACATTTTGAGTCCAAAACCAAAGTAAATGTCAATGGGAAAAACAAAGTATAGCATGATTATTAAATTTCTTATGAAACATGACATTTTGTACTTAGCATTCCAGATTATTTTCTGTGCAGTGTAATTGAGTTTGAAGGCTAATTGAAACTTGATGGAGAGGGCTGTTCTGTGCCTCAGTGCAGTCTCCTCGCTCAGAACTGTAGCTCCCAGGTAATACCTGGTGCAAATATGATTCTTGTTTGTAGTGTGAATAGTATCCTGTCCTGTAAGAAGAGAATGACTGACACAGGTAAAGATCATGCACAAAGCACTTGCTTTCTCTTTGCTACTCTTAGTAGTAACAGTGAAGATAAGTACAAAAGTTATGCCACGGATCCCATGCTTATAGTGTCAGCAGTTCCTGTCCTGTGTCAGCAAAGCTGCTTGTAACTCAAAGAGACCTTGTTGGGTTTTTTGTTTGTTTGTTTTGTTTTGTTTTTTGGTTGGTTGGTTGGTTGATTGGAGTTTTTTCATCCTTTTTATTTGAAACCTCTGCTAATTCATGGAAGCTGAAAGTTGCACTGAATTCTTTCCTTTATACATAATCTCTTTACAGGCAAGATCCATACGTAAAACAGAAAGACTGTTTTGTGTATTTAAGTGAACACATGGATGATAATTGGAGGAAGTTTTTTCTGTGGTGGCGGGTTGCATTAGCTCTGTGGGCCAGTGCAGCACCACCCGGATGGTTTCTGCAGGCAGCTCTCACAGAAGCACTGGGCAGCAGCAGCAGCTGCTCCTCACACAGCTATTTGTCAGCACGACCATGTTGCAACAGCCGCTCCTGGTTCTGCCTTGACACACCTCAGCGCTGGGCATGGCGAAGAGCATCATGCTGGTCCTGTGCCATCAGCAAGCTCAGTTAGTTTATTTGCAGAGCTGGCAGTACATGTTCATCTGTTACAATGAATATCCAGTTCTGCAAGAAAAAGGGGGGAAAAAGAAAAAAGAAATATGAATGCATATGAAGTTACACTGGACATACACACATTCTTGCTGGAATATTTCTTGCTCTTCTTCTTGAAAAATATACTCTTTGATTCTTCCCAAGTTATTTGCATTGCAGGCTGCAGTTTAGGATATGCGTTATTGCTTGGGTGTAAACAGAGGTATAATTTGTCCCGAGGTTGAAGTTAAGAAGAGCACAGAAGGAAACTTTGCAACACTGTAAAGTTGCAAGTCCCAGATTAAATGTTCTGTAAGCTCAGAAAAAAAGGTTAGTATTGCCGCCTTCTACAAAGGCTCCCTTGTTCAGTAAGCCATACTGTAGGAAATTTGCAGCTTACTAAGCCAACTAAAACAAATACCTGACACTATTTCAGAACTATTTCAAAATTACATTTGCCTCCCAGTGATTCAGACAGATCCAAAATTTATTATGGAGTACTGAAAACTGAACAACTGGATAAGAAAACTGATAAGATGAATAAAAGCTGAATTTTGCAATAGAACCATGTGTATGGGTTGATCCATTGTGTGATCACATGCAGAAAGAGCCAGTTCACTGAGCTTATTCAGAAACTAACCAGATAAAAGTCTTTAGCATTTATCTGCTGCGTAACCATATGAAATATCTAAGACTAAAATACTATGGAATAGCCACACAGCAATTCTGTTATGTAATTGGGGTTGACAAAACTATGCAAAGACTATAGATATTAAAAGTTGATATTCTCTTTTTTTTTAGTGTCATGTGATAGGAGAGGTTGGGGTTTTAGAAAGGCGGAGGGCCTGTGATCATAGCAGGAGCAAGTGTTGACTGATTCTTCCCAACAGCATTACTTCTAATGCCAAACATAATTCATAAATTTCTCTGGTTCTTTGGTGTTTCACCAGTCTTGTCATATGAGATTCTCATCTGTATTCACTCTAGTTAGAAAGTTCCATAAATCATTATAGTGTCCCTTCCCTAAGGAATAGAAAAAGTCATTCAAGCCACCCATGAAAGAAATATTTTTAAAGAAAGGTGGTTAGGAAATGTTCCTGAAGGGGTAAGAAAGAGAAAGAGAGAGAGAGAGAGAGAGAGAAAGGAAATAAATGATATATTTTAGTAGCTTTAGTAGCTTTTTAATGTTCGCTGTTGATTTCTATTTTCCCTGGTCCATTTCCGCTTGGGGCTCCGTGAAGTTATTGTTCATAAGATACTTAAAACTGAGATGGCTCAGTTGTTGTAAGTCTTCCAGCCACCCAAGAAAAAGAGAAATTTCCCCCTTACTCCCTGCCCCTCCCACCCACCTCACCTTAATTTCCTGAGGCTGCTTGCGTGATATTCTCCCTAAAGTTATTGGATCATCTTCAGGAAAACCAACCTGAGGGTTGTTCCGGAGGACAGAAGATGGCTGTGAAGTGTGGTTCTGAGGAACAGAGAAGTGGAGGCGTGCTGATCTGCTGATGCTGTTCTTTCTGCTTTGCCTAAGAAGCAGGTTATGCCACCAACATGTGTAGATTTGGGTTTCAGATTATATACTTCTCATAATCTGTTGCGTTTTCATATGGCTCGTCTAGGTTTTTATGTGGTAAGCTTTTTTTTTTTAATTATTTTTGTTGCATTTGCAAGTTGAATGAGTGACTACATATATTTACAGTGTTCCCATACTACAGATGTTTGAGATGGGATGGTTGTGGGAACCACAGAGAAAGGATGTGGGCAGTTTACCAACTAAAAGAGCAATAAGTGTGCTCTTGGTGCTTTGGAAAGGTAGGCAATATGTCATTAAGGACATGCTGTTGCAGAAGGAGGTAGTGAAGGCATCTTGAAGCTTCCAATCAGCAGGAATACTTTTTATAGCAGAGTGAAGAAGCAGAAGCTTCTTTTTTGGGGTGAACTTTAGGCTTCCACAGACCAGAGATGCAACAAAAAATGAGCAAGCAGGAACTGTAATCCATTAGTCAAGAACTATGAATAAGTTTTCCTTTAAAGTACAATATAAGTTTTATTTACCTCTCCAGAATGTCAGTGAGATATCAGAATATGAGCTTTATGGAATATTCATTGAATAAACCCCCTTGTGGTTATATATTCAACAAAAGGTTGACTATATGATCTCTAAAGGTCCCTTCCAACCTTCATGATTCTATGATTCTATGAAAAGGACATTCAAATACAAAATCAGTGAGCCTTATTATCTCTCATATACTTCACAAAGTATATAGTTACTGAAAGTGTTTTGCAAGTCTCTAGAAAGAAGTCCATTACAAACTAAGATATGAGGAAACTTTTCATATGAATGATTCCACTTGAAGGTAAAACCATATCAAGTACAGAAATTAGCATAGTAAAACAGAGAGTTACCAAACCAAGACATTTTTAAAATGAAAGAAAAAAAGAATCAAAAAAACCCAAAAAACAAAAAGAGCAGATACCCATATTAATTGGATTTGAGAATTGGGACAATTTGGGAGAGTTTGTTAGTTATTAATCTACATGGATGTAGACAGGAAACATGTAATACAACACTTACAAATAGTATAAGTTGACATTGGCTGCTAATATTTACCAGTACTATTGTCAGAATGTCTGCTTCATCACTAGCACATATGAGAGTGAGTCCATAGGAGAAATTAGACATACCATTTTTTTTAAGATAGGCTGTACTTAAATATGTTAGCTTTATTGGACAAAAAGAATCTACACTAAATAATCAGGTTGCTTTGTTTATGACCAGTGCCCGTATAAAACATTGCCTATAGAAACAAACAAAAAAAAAAAGCCCACATATTTTTTCTAAGTATTGGTATATGTATATCTTTGGCAGTGATGGGAATTTAATGACCCCTGTCAAGAAGGAGAAACAGAATGACTTCATCTTTAAAGTTTGTTCAATATTTCTTAAATATGTTAATGATGCTAAAATCATGTGCCATATTTTCAAGAATGGTATTTGTGAACTATTTGGTGCTTTTCTTGTAACTAGTAGTCCAGATTTTTTCGTATAAACCTATCTTCCCAAGCTAAATATACTGAAAATAACATGCTGGAGGACATCAATTCCTTTTTTTTTTTTTTTTTTTTTTTTTTAAGAAGCTCTTATCAAACTCTTAAGGCCCAAGTGGTCCCCCTTTTCAACAAAAATCCTTTTCAACAAAATCTATATTCAAAGCTTCCATGTTTTTCTGTTACTAATTGCTTCTGGTTAGACCTCTGTCTAACCAGTTGAAAGATGTAATACTTATTTTTGATCTGCTTAAATAGACACAATTTATGATGGACAAAATAGGATATGGTCTATTATTCTTTTCTAAGCTCTTGAACTTTATTAACAAATAAAAATCATTTTTCTTGGCAGTTAGCATAAATTGACTTGAGCTATTTAGTTTAGCTTTTGGGAAGGAAGTAGAGGTCTAATGAATTAGTTCACTGTCCACTGTAATGGAACCTTTCCTCAAGAAAAAAAGTAAACATCTTGCCAGCCATTCAGGATTCCCTCTTATTCTGGTAGCAGAACAAAAATAACCCCTTGAGCAAAATGTATTTCAGGATGATAGGAATTTACAGCCTTTGAATGCTGCCAAAAAAGCAGCTTATAGATGAGACTTTATTTGCCTAAGCTCAAAAGTTTGCAAAGCTCATAACTAACTTTTTCTTCATTTCTTTCTATGCTTCCCGTAACTTCATTATCATGTGGTAATTTCTGCCTACTGTGACCCACAGTGACAGCAATGAGCCTGAAGTATTTATAATCATCAAAAGATCTAAAGACAGAGATTTTAACTGTAAATATTGGAGAAGAAAAATGCTGTAGCTTCAGGCAGGTGGAATAATATTCTTAGGATTTTTATTGTTTCATTATTTTGGGAATCAAGTTGTTAGCAGCACTCTCTGTTATTGGGTTCATATCTTAAAAACTTAAGTATTTTTAGAATGTTGTTGTCATAGCTGTATAATAAATACAGCTGCATGTTATTGTATGGTGGCATCATGAAAATACTCCAAGCCTGAGTAAGCTAGAAACTGCTCTTTCCCAAAATAAGTTCTCTTCTTTCTCAATATTCCGGTGAATTAGGCTAAGTGAATCCCACTTGTTCTTCTGTACTTCAGAGTTAGAATTCTTTCCATTTCTTCTCCTGTAGCTGACAGGAGCTAATATTCTGCTAAGGTCAACTTGATTATTTTGGATGGCAGTTTCTTGCTGTAAAGCTGAAGTCTAAGAAGATCATATCTTTGGTACAAGCAGGACTCCCAGGACTTGAGACAACTTGCATTCTGTCAGGAATGATGCAAAATATCCTAAATAAAACTAATGACATCATAAGCAAGTGTTCTCTTTCAGCCTAAGCAAAACTGTTGAATTATGTTTTCTTTCCAAAATGTTGTGGAATGATGTGAAAACATTAAATATATTACTGCCTGTTTAAAATCTTGGACTTGCATCTTTGAATGCTTTCTGTTATAAAGCACTTAAACTGCACCTGCAAAACATACACACAGGTGGATATTTGTTTGCAGAAGCCCAAGCAGAAGCATGCAAAAGCAGTGTATGTGTACAAGCTGTTATAGTTAGTACATGAGTATGCATATTTTATACACTGCAGTAGTGTTTTATGTAATCTTGGCTCCAAAATTATAAAAACTAACAGTCTTATAAAAAATAAATAAAATATGGGATGGGCAGTGTCTGTTCCTGGACAGGTTTGATTGGGGTTTTTCTGAATGTTTGTGAGCAATACATATATTTCCTGTTTTAGAAACTAAATTCTCAGGTTTCTTTAGGAAGATCTGTATATTCATTAATTTTTGGTCTGTATATTTAGAAAGGCACTCTAGAAAAGCACCTTTGGAGGGCTCATAGTTCAACTGTTAATCGTCAAACTAGATTTTAATAGGCTTTTGTGCTGTCATATAATTCATAAAGATATGACACATTATAAATGCTTCTGCATTTAAAGAACATAAAACAATTAAAAGTATCTTAAAAGAAAATCCCAGAAAATGTTTACCACATTATGTTTGTCTCATGGCCAATAACCATGTTCTAAGACTTGTAATTCTACTGAAAAGCAGTTTACCAATGTAATAAACACCAAAAATTTCGTATTTCAGGATGCAATAACATTGTCAAAGTAGCTCTGCTGAGTACATCTTCATCCAAGACTTGTACACTATAGACTAAAAGGCATTAAAGAATAGTGCTTGCCCTCTTTAAGTCTTATCTTTGATTTCATAGTCTTCAGGTTTTCCAATTGTGACTGTAAACAATTCATTATGCATTCACTATTTTGTTTTAACTCTGCAACATCTTCCTAATACATACATACACAGTTTTTGTCTTGGCATCTTTGTTTTGTTTCAGAAAAAAAGTGCTTTAAGAGCACAGTTTATCATTTTTGTCCTTGGAACTGGCTACTGGTTTGCCCAGATTTTAATCTTTGAGCAATACTGTCTAAAATATGGAATGATTTTGTTCCAGTCACAGGATATAGAGATATAAATAAAGTCAAGTCAGTTGTTTACACTGCCATGGGCTAAGAACCCTCACCAAGGTGATGAGTGAGGATCAGCAAGCCTGCGGTAATGGATCTCACAAAGAAATAGCTTTGAGTGGTTGCCTTTCCTCTGCACTGGTGCTGGGTTTCTGATTGAAAATGCAGCAGCAAGCTGAGCTAATGCTCTTAAAAGGTGGAAAGCAAGAAGTTAATAGAGCCTAGACATGCAAAAGAAAGCTTGACTAGGAAGGTCAAGTAGTAGTAGTGTTGGGGTCCAGGTTTGAGGAGATAGAGCTATACAAGCTGATGGGAGATACATCTTGGGCTTACCTTTTTTACAAAGTAAAACTCTTCTAAATAGACAAAAATAGTTGCTTGGGTCTACCTTCATATTCATCATCTCAATTTAGCTAAATATTGTATATTATACCCAGGAATAGAACTATGAATCTAGGTTATTTGCATGCTATTTGCTTGTATTGCTTGCTAATGCATAAAGAAGTTAAATTACCAGGGAAATATGGCAGCAGCTGTTCTAGGCTTTGCTATAGCAGTGTTCGGTATAACAGACTGTATTCAAGCTGGCCCACTCTAGCAGCTGGAAATGGCTAGGGTATAATAATTCCCATGTTCGCATTCCCTCTTAGGAAGCAACAGAATTAACACAGTTCCACACATCCTGAGATTCCTATTATATCAAGGATTTAATTAAAAGAGATTTAAAGTTGGTGGTTTCATATGCTTTGCCTTTGTTAGGGATGCAAAGCTGTGCAAACAGGGTCATCAAACCCGTGACATAAGACCTGATGGCTCTGGGAAATGAGACCCTTCTAATAACTTAATCAGCATAAATTATCATGTATGTTTTTATTTATAAGGGACAGAATAGGCTGGTTTCAGAAACTGAACAGTTGTTGAGTTGTTTACAGGCATGCATGGATTGCATCAACAAAATTGAACCATCCCCTGAAAAAGCAGGAAGTTTTAGAAAGGAGAGGCTGCAAGTAGAGTTGGCCAAGAAACAAAAACTGTATGTTATGAATTTTTTCAAGGTTACTTTGCTTGTTTTCATTCTCTATTGTGGCTTGGGAACAAAGTCAGTCTGAGGTAGTCTCTACCCCCAGTCAAGGTCACAGCTGAAGTTGTGTGAACATTGTATTTGTGTGTCCTAGCTGCTATACTAGTCACTGTTTTGGGGGTAGCATCCTTTCCCAAAATGCTACTATGTGCACCTTTCTGACAGGGAAAAAAAAATCAAAGTGGAGATAGTTCCAAAATAAATTTGAATTAATGTGAAATTATACCTTCTCATGGAAAAAAAAAAAGAGATTTCTGTTCTGCAAGTTCTCATTGACTTATCAGAGAAATAAAACGAAGACGACACATGTAGCCCCACAGAGGCTTCAGGAGTAGCTTTGTGAATCCAAGTGTCCATATAATTTCTTAATCGTGAGAGCGTGCACACTCCATATACTGCTTGGGAACTCTACCTCCATACGCCGTTAAATAACAGGCTTCTGATATATTTACTGTTCTCCAGTATCAGCTATGAGGTGTCCTCTTCTGTCACAGCTTTCCCAGTGCTGTATTCAGCTATCCTCTTCAATCCACCAATATCTGACAATGAAAAGAGGAGAGTGATACTGTAATATTCTTCTTCTCAGTTAACTGATATCCAAGATCAGTTCTCTTGAGTGTTTTTCCTCACATCTTGTGAAGACTGTAAAAAAAAGGAAGGAAGACTTTAAAAAAAAGGACTTTGCAAACTGTGTAGTGAAATAAATAAAGTCCTGAGCTCTGGTTCATTGAAGCAGTGGACATTGCAATGTCTTTTTAAAATAATTTCTGTCACTGTCAGCAATACTCCCCATGTTCATAGGGCAATTCGTACATATAGTAATTGCTTTTTACTCTTTAGATTTCAAAGTTAATTTTAAGTTTTCTTCTAAGGAACACTAACTTTTTCTTTGTAATGATTAATAAGAAAAGAATTCCTTTTTATTGGAAGGTGCTTTTATTCACTTGCCATGTTTATAAATGTATTTTTCATGGGCTCAGGATTTAACAGTTACAGTCGTATTTTGCACTTCATGTTCATTTTCTTTTTAGCAAATATATGTGTTTCTTAAGTGATCAGTTTGGGTTTGCTGCTGCTTCTTTGGCTGATAAATGGTATTTTCAAGTCAGTTTATAGCTTTGCTCTTGTCTGAATAGTGGCAAATGAAGTGGACAACCATGGATATAACAGTGAAATGGATTAACCATTCAACTAATGGGAAAGGGAGGAAAGAAAGCCTATTGTCTGGTATTTTTGCTCAGTCAGTGTGAGGAAATTTATTTAGCATAAAAGATGCACAAGAAAACACTTGTTGTTTGTTTGGAAAAGGTGGGGGAAAATCCTAATTCCAGGATTAGATTTTAGGTTTGGCAGTTAAAGTGCAGGCTCTCATTTTTTCCCCTGTAATTTGTGCAAGTAGTATCAGACACCATAATCACAGAAAAAATTTCCCCCCACCATAATATTTTTACAATGCTTTTCATTGTGTCTGCACTTCAGCCAAAATGAATTGAGGAGCTATGTGTTACCTGGGACAGTTCCTGGCTGTTCTTGCTGCAGGAATCACGTAGTTGAGCTCCTCAAGAGAGAGAAAGGTGAAGGCAACTGCCGTGCACTGCGTGCAAGCTGCAGCTTTCCTCAGAGTGATGCTGCACCTGAGTTACTGAGAGCCACTGTCTCTATAATTATTTATAGAGACAGACTACTGGTTGCCTGTTTCTATAGAAGACAGTTGGATGTAGAATTTAAAGAAAAAAAACTGCAGAGGTGAGATAATTTTATACCTTCCTGTTTTAAATTCCATTCAGTAATCTTAGCACTCTCACCAGACATTATGATCTGCTGGTTATATATTAGCTTTCTGTTTTAAAAAAGCAAAGGGCACACCCTCCAAGAACAGCACAAACAAGTACCGACAGTGAAATTAATGTAAATCCACATTCTTGGCTGCCCTTCGGCAAAGTGCTGTCTGTTTGAAAACCTGTTATAACAACCACTCTTAGCTCCCACTGAACATTATTATTATTACATCTCTGAGATAAATATTCTGGTCATGATAAAGCAGTTTTCATAACAGGGAGACAGGATACAATTATAACATAAACAAATTTTGTTCAACCTTGGTCTTTCTTGTTGCCGAGAATTTAGACTTGTGGCACCTTTGTTCAGTGTAAATAGCTGGAGTAGTTGCAGCACAGCTCTCTTGTTATGGGGAAGGCTTGAAAAGTGTAGTATAACCTACTGGACTTACTTTTGATTATATGCATATGCCTGTGCAGTTCTCAGCATAAAATCTGGCCTGTCTTTTTGAAAATACCTTTTGGCATACATCAGTTATAACTAAGCCAGTAGAAACTTGCCCTTAGCTTTGGCTGAATAGTAACTTAGTCTTGTCTGGACTGTGTTTTGGTGAAGTGGCAGGAAAAATCTCAGTTCCTTTTTCAGCCAACTCATTAAAAAATGTTTCTTGCTTTTGCATATGATTTTTAAAAGAAACTGAGAAGTTTATGCTAAATCAGTACAGGTTTTAGAGTAGGCTTATACCTAAATAATAAATATTTGGTGAATGAAAGCACACCCATAAATGTTACTGCTCTAAGTGACTATATGCTTGGAACTATGGTAGTAACGCAGCCAGAATGTGTCTCGGGTATTAATAAACCTTTTTGAAGTTTCTCTTTATTCCAAAAAAATCAATTTTTTGCGCCAGTGGTACCACGTTTGTCAATTGCCAGTCAGTGACTTCATGTTGTGAAAACGGTGCTCTTGAGGCTGGAGAGTTATCAGCAGAGATTTGTATCCAGCAAGACTACATATCTTATTTGTTAAAGCATTTCATCTGCCATGATCACACTGAAAACCCAAACTGGATTTTAAGAACTTCTTTTATTCTGCCTTAGCAGCTTAGAAAGACACAGAAAGAACTTAAATTTTTCAATACTGATTCTATTAATAAATTGAAACAGACTTCAGGTAGATTCAGTATCTAAACTAACAATACAGAAAAATATCTGAGACAATTGTCTTGGAAATACATCTGAAAATATGCAGTTATCCCTATCATAGAAAATTGTTACTCCTTTTAGCATGTGGGTAGTGCAACACATTAATACAGTTTTGTTACATATTTATAATACAGTTTTATAATATATAGTTCAGTATAACAGATAACACAGTTTTGTTACATATTTAAAGGCATTTAATTTAGGAAAAGGGACAATTTGAGAAAATATACTGCCTCTGTTAAGTAGCTAGGATTCTGCATTTTAAGCGAGGAGTTTCAGAAATTACTGTGGGAAATGCATTAGGTCAGACTCCATTGTTAGTTTACTTTGGTTTATTGCTTGGAGTAATGAGCAGGAATCAATTTGACTCATTGCTTATCTGTTTAGCTAGAGACAGAGGTCTCTCATTCCTTCCTGTCAACTTTATTCCCAGAATAGCTATGTCCCTTGAAGGTGGATGTTACTTGATGGATAGCATGAAAGTTTGTGCCTTATCTCCTCTCTGTTTTGACCTGCAGTGGTCTTGATCCTCTATACTGGAAATTAGCAGTCCATATATTTTCATGTTCTTTGAAACTTTCAAACTTTCACTGAATCCACTGCTTTACTCTTTTTTCCTTCCTCCTCTTTATTTTTTTCATAATGTCTTTCAATGTCTGCTGTGTTTAGTATCCAACTGGAGATACAAAATGATGTTTCTAAACCTAGAACACTTAATATTCCCTTTATTTTTCCTTCCTTCCTTCAACAACTTGTTTTCATCCTCTCTGCTTTACAAACACTGCTTAGAAATAGATTTATAGCAAACTCTACAACCCTGCATGACTTTCCCAACCTGGCATCCTCATTCTCATTCTCATCTCTTGGGATTTTCATGGACTTTTTCTATGGGCTCCAAATCTGGACCTTAAGACTTCAGTACATAAAATGCTGCTACCATTCTTCTTATAAATGTAAAGTTGTGTTTTGTCAAAGTATAGTGAATGAGCTCGATCTAATTTCACATCCAAGTCAAACTTGCTGTGTTTGTTTTTATAATAAACAAAAACCTTTTGGATTTTGTCTTGTTCTTTCTACTCCTCCTTTTATGTATCCCTGCCCATGTCTCCCACACTTTAATCAGTCTTTCCTCTGTTCCAGCACCTTTCTGGGCTGCTTTTCAGCTTATTGTTTCTTTCACATCTGTAACAGTTTTTCTCTTTTTCATATACTTTCCTCTTTTCACATTGACTACGTGGCAAACGTTGTAAACAGCATTTATGTGAAATAGAAATACAATTTTCACCACTGAAATTAATGAAATTCTCACCAAAATAAAATGTTATAACGCTGAAATTGTGCTATATTAAACTTTTGTGTCTTGTTTATACCAACAATGATATATGTGTTGTTGTTGATTAATAACTGGCAACCTGTGATTAGTTCCTTGGATCACCTGTTATTCAGAGTGATTGACTGAGGACTAGTTGTTCATGTGATGCTGGATTTCCCATTTGAATCCGTAGCTGAAGTCACTAAAACAAAAGGGATATTTTAGTAAATGTTTTCCTACTAATGCTTTTCAGAGTGAGAAAATGCTATCATTAGCTTAAAAAGAGAAATGTTTTGCCTTTTTTTTTTTTTTTTTTTCAAATTGGAAAGAGATAATCTGACACAGTACCTCAAAGCTTTGGATGAAAAACCAAACCTTTCTTCAAAATGTTATGATATGAGGATATTAATTGTAGTGATGCATCTATTAAGTGATGTAGACTTTCCAGTATGCAGAAATTCTTTTTTTTCAGCATATTTTATAATCCTTAGACTTGAATATGCCGTGCTGCATATGGCACTAAGCTATGTACTGGAGGGGCAAATTATGTGTCATTCTGCCTTGTAGAGAAACACACTGATGTAAAAGTTACTTGTGCTGAATTCAAGTTGAGCTGATTGAAAGCCTTGAAAAGGAAAGTTCTTCTCAACTCTGACTGATGAAGTTTTATAGCAAAGATTTAAAAATAGGGGTAATTTGAGCAGTGACCTATAAAACAAAGAAGTGAGAAGTATATAAGTAGTTTGATCATAGGTCTGTTAGTAGGTGCAATTTCTGCAGCTGTGTAACACAGAATTATAAGTCTTCAATCTATGACACACTTAATCCTGGATAAAATTGTATTTCTTTGGAAAATAAAAATCTGCTGTTTCTGGCATACATTTCTGTCCAGAAAATGCAGAGAGGGAATATTTATAGAAAGTGAGAAAATATTTTGGGTTCCATACAAAATGGATAATAAATAACTTGTTGGGGCAAATGTCTTGAAAGAAAGAATCTACAAAGACATAAATTACCTGGTAATTTTTTTTCTGCTCAGTAATTAATCTGTGAAGTCCATGCCAAATAATACATTTTTATTTCAATATTATCCTATGTCGGTATTTTAGAAATTCGGACTTGAGAATGGATTTTATTCTATCTGTACATACAGTTCTAGGCTGTAGTTACAAAAAGTTCTGTAAATACTCCAGCAGCAGTCTGCCTTTGTTCTCTTTTACTTCTGTTTTGCTATGTTGTCATCACTGCTAGTATGATGAAGTCATTTCTGAAATCTCAGTTTAAAATTAGGTATTTACAATTCCCACATATCATCATGAATCATGAATGTTTGGTTTTATATTTCATTACAGCAGAAAACAGATGTGCCACTTCAAATGCAGTAACATGCACAAAGTGCCTTGCTTTGGGTCCAGAGTGTGGATGGTGTGCTCAGGAGGTATGACATATTGCTTATTTATTTTTGACTTTATATTTTAGATGCCTCTGATCTTTATAAAGATGAAAGGATTTTGAATGATGAAAACTACAGTGAGAAATATCAGGAGAACCTTTTTAGACAAGCTTTGGAGAATGCACCTGAGAAATCATGTGAAAAATATTTAGTTTCCAAAAGAGAAAATATAATATTTTATTTGGAAAATTGTAGTAATTTTAGAGAAAGTGAGAACTTTTTAATGTGTTCCATCTGCTTTGTAGACAGCTTTGGCAGACTTACAGTAACTCTGAGAGTTCAACGGTTTCTGGCTTCAAAGTCAAATTATTTATCAATAATTTACATTAAGCCCTCACTTCATATCAGAGTTAGTCTATATATATATATGCCTATTGCATTTCAGCCAAAGGTTTTAATAACATTGGATTTAATGTCACTTTATATAACAACCTCTGTCACAAATAGATAAAGAATGATATTCTTCTATTTTGACACTAGAAACTTACAGTTGTGAGACTTGTCACAAAAAAAATTATCATTTTAGAATGAATTATTCTGAAATAGTTAATGCTTTGGAAACTGTAAAAATATGAGGGGTTCTGGTTTTGTTTGAGGGAGAAAACCAGTTGATTATACAATTTTGAGTAAAGTTGGACCTTTTCAAACACTCCAGAGGAACAAGATTTTTAAGATTGTTTCCTGGCTATTAAAAGCTCATATGCTTTTGAAGGTCACCTGCAAATTATCTCTAGTAGCTTTCAGTTTAGTGAAGAAGTCAGATAAAGTCCTGGGGTGTGTCAAGAAGAGATAAGGAGTTAGTGTAATTTTCTCTGAGATACCGAGTCTTGGAATGATTAACTTCTTAGTCTAAAACAAGTAGGACAAGTAATTCAAGGATAATTAGTGCATGGACAGCTTGCTTTACAAAGAGATCTAAGGAAATGTGTATGTGGCACAATGGATTGCAGTGTGGAGTGGTCCATTACTGTGATCTGATGTCCTTTGTTACAAAGGACACAGTTTTATCCAGCTACATCTGTATTTATCACAGCACTTCTTAGCTTTCCAGCAGTACAGACACAATTAACCAGGCACTCGGATCGCTGCACTGACCTGGTTTGACTTCTCTACCTCTTGTATCACTTGTCATGTCAATCTTGTGAATCGTTTATGGAAGTCAATGATTTGTCAAACTGTCCTTTAAAAACCAGTTCGCGTATTCAGCATCAATGTTTGTGAAATGGCAAAACCCATATTAATTCAGAACTTTTCCAGTGTAAAGGAACAGGTTTTCAGCATAGGGTGTCTGGCTCGCCTAATCAGTGATTTTAATAAGAAAAGTAGCACTGAGGAACACCTGATGTGTGTTGACTTTATGCTATCACATATTAAACTATAACATGCTACATATGTATTAGTTGCCAGTGATACAAATCAAAGTACCTTTTTTGCATATTAAAAAAAAACCCTGTACTTTTGGAATCTGTATACATCAGAAGGTGTATATAAATAGCAGCCAACTCAAAAAGCAATCTACTGTCTATACTTAAAAAGGTTGTGGAAATAATATGTCAGAGGTAGACTAGAAAAATGAATCGGAACATGGAAAATAAGATTTAATGCCCAGAACTTAAGTAGGGTTATTCAGCTTTAAACCAGTGGTTTAAACCTTTTGTATGAAGAAAAGATAGAGAAAATGTTGGCAGGGAGAGCGGAGAGAATATTTGTCAGCCTTCCTGGCAAAAAAAAGTAATAAAACCATATGATGAAACAAATTCAGCCTTTAAACAGGACATAGTTTCCTGCCTGTTAGAAGGAGTAACTATTGGAATATTTTATTAGGGATTTGAATTTACCAGGTTATTATCTTTTTTTTTTCCTGGAATTTTCTATGTGAGATTAAATACCTTTTAAAAGCCCAAAGACTGACTAAGCAACAGCTTTTCTTCTGAAAGATAGCTGAATGAGGCTGGATAAGCAAGGGGATGATGGCAGTAGCTCTGTGCAATGTAATCCTGTGTTTAACCCACATCTCTTCAGGTGCTGGGGACTACAGGAGTGCAAGAGTCATATCCAGCATACTTGCAGCAGTTTCAGCTGAGCTTTTACAGCATACATGACTGCCCAGTCCCAGTTTTCAGGGTATTTGTCTGGTCCTTTGGGGTCTGGATGATTATTCCCTAATGCACATTTGACTCCATGCACTTTTTGTTTACTTTCCCCATCTGCCTCTGAAATATCAGAGATTGTCCATTGTTTGATCTCCAGCTGTGTTTGGGATGGACCAAGGCTTTGAAAGAGCACAAAGGATCTTGTCTTTTTTTTTTTTTTCTTTTCTCCTTCATGATCAGGATAATCACCAGATTTGTGGTGAGGGAGGAATTTTGCACTGGATCTTGGCAACTCTGCCCTTTGCAACAAAGAACATGCTGCTCATTCTGAGCTCATCCTTCAGCTAATCAATTTTCTTTTGTCACAGCAGCTTCTTGTGTTGGTGACATCTTAAACTATCCAGTCCCATAGTACCTTACTAGAAACTGAAATTATTCCAGTTAGTTATTGGCTTGAGTTTAGAGTATGGAGTAAAGCCTGTGGTAGACAAATTCAGATTAGATAAATCTAAACCTCACTTCTGCTTCTACTTTTAAATATTCACTTAAATAAAATTACTGTCAGATTCCTCTGAAAACTTACATGTTTTGCAGTAGTGTGAATGACATTTTATTGGTGGAATTAATTTAGTGAATACAGCATAAAACCTTTTGTAGTGACAGTTCATGTTTTCCTTTTCTCCAGAGTCAGTTTATTCTGGTTGTGCAAGATCCCCTTTCTCATACAAAAGATTTTTCCTTTGTAGAAAAAAATAATTGTAGTAATTAGATTTAGCTTCTATTTTAAATATTTTGTCATTGTCCTTATTAAAAACATATGTCTTCCATGAACTAGTTCTACAATTTATGCAATTATGGTAGCATATTTTATTGTTTGAAAGACTATTATTTTGTTTCTTGCATTCCTTTGAAGATACTACAGTTGTTTTTTCAACTCAAATTGTTTTGTACTTTTTGTCTCTTATAAAACAGGATTTCATAGCTGACGCAACACAGATGGGACGCTGTGACACTGTTTCTAACTTGATGAAAAGAGGCTGCCACTCAGATTTTGTAGAAAATCCCACAGTTCGTGTGACAATACCAAGTGACCATGAAACAAATACACAAGTGACACCGGGAAAAGTTTCAGTACAACTGCGGCCAGGTTGGGTGGTCTCTAACCTATGTTATATTCAATGCAAACTAAATAGAGTATTATTATAGTACCATCTAGATGAAATGGCTGAAATAATTATTTTGAAAAATGATTTTATAATATTATATTGTAGGACTGTGAGAATGTTGTGCCATATTCACATATGACTTTCCTCAAGAAATGTTTCTGCCCAAGCACAGCTGAAGGTCAGAATAATGCAAGCAAGAAGTGGAAAGGGGGTTTTAGACAGTCTCCTGCTTTCTTTTCTGTTGTGGTTTCTTGATTCTTTTAATTTAGCCCCTCATAAAAATCATTTTCCCTTAAGTGCATATAAATTGCTTACAAATCTTTAAGTCAATCGGGCTAGAATTCCTAAATTCATCATTTGATAAGCTTCTTGATTAGACAACAGTGATGGTATCAAAGCCAGTATGAAAGAAAGAGCTGAATCCATAAGGTACACATAGGTATACCATGCCTAAAATTCCATTTATAAAGGCCAAAAAACCTGATTCCTGTATGTGGAATAGAGTACAGATGGGAATGCACCTGCAGAGGGAAATTGATATCACCTCAAGCTGGAAATCTGTCCCCTAGTCATCAAAATCTCAAGTACCTGATCCTGTGCTCTGGGGCTGTGCAGTTCCTAGGACTTAATGTTCCTGAACTCTCTGCTACGTATAAATGTTTGTCTTCCTGCTTTAAAAATGGCCTGATATTAAGACCACTGTTCTTTCAATAGGAGGGGTGACAGAAATGATGATACATCTAGTGCAGTGGTTTTTGCGACATATGTCCCTTCTCCCAGTGAAATGCTACAATAATAGTCTATAAAGTCATTCTTGTTTATTTTGTACTCTCTTTACCAGTGAACATTTATTTGTTCCATGCTACATGGAGCTAATTTGATGGAAAGGATAAAATACAACTGAAGTACCTTTGTAGGAGATTTCTTTCTTGAAAAAATGGGTAAATCTTGACATGGAGAAGACAGTCAGTCTTAGTTCTACCAGGATCTTGGTAAATGCTTTTTAAGTTTTGTGTAAAAAGGAGTTGACTGCACAATCCCACTCGTGTGAGGAGCAAGGGCTGTCCCATCAGACCCATCTTGCTCATACTTGACCGCCTAGACCCACAGCAGAAATCCAGCTGAGCTGAACTGGCATAGTTTATCAAACTGAACTGCTCCTGATCTCAGTCTGTTACAGAAATGGTAACTTCTGGTTGCAATCAGCTGTTTTGGGGATCGGAATTTTGATTTTAAAAGCACCCAAATTAATTATCTGTTAGATTCTAAAGAAAGCTACAAGTCCCTTAATAGATGTGAATTTTTTTAGTGTACCTCTGTGTGCCCTCTACTTAATAGAAAAGTCTAATCAGTGTATATGTCCTGTATATGTATGTTTTAACACAGGAAGGGGAAGGTGATAGAAATACAGGATATGTGTCATATCATAAAATTTATTTCTTTCTATTGAAAACTATATTCAGAGAAAGAATATGTCATTTAAGAGAGATCAGTCTTTGACAGAAAAACAGTGAATAAGAAGAATCTGAATTACCTTAATGACATAATGACATAATGATCTTCACTATATAAAAGATCATTTCTTGAAAAGAAAGAAAGTGCAGAAGTGTAAAGCCGAAAGGAACTCTAGTTTTCCATCTTCTTTATTAATAACACAACTGAAATAAGTAACACTACTTCCTCTGATTTCCCCATCCACCTTTCAAAGAAGTGTTTCCTACTCTAGTTTATTTTAGGAGGTCTCAAGAGCCAAGCTTTCTCTAGAAATGTCCATGATCACATTTGTTTCTAAAGGCTTTGATACATACTGGACTTGAATAAAATATTTAGTCCTCTAATATTTGGTTTCATTAACCTTTTACTAGTATTGAAAATAAATTTAGCTCCTGCTTCAGGATGCTTAAGTCTGAAGTTCTGCTAAAGAACAGCACTTGATATATGGAATACATTCTGGCCATATTTTATTCTACATATTATTACTCCTGGGGAAAGATATAGATATACAGCTATAGCTGTGCTTCAAAATATAAATTTGAAACAATATAATCAATATAATCATACAGAACAAAGATATTTTTGTTTTGATTTGATTTGGATTTTTGTCACTGTTTACATAAATCCCAACTCAAGATTTTCAAGGAGGAAACAAAAGCTGCATTAGTGTCTGGCTGTAGGCAAACTCAAGATTTCACCTTTACCATGTCAGATCTTTGATAAAAAAATACACAAAATACCATGAACAGTAGTAAATACTATGAACAGAAAAGTCACAATGTAGTATTTTTATAAGTGATTCTATGTCAGAAAGTGGTTAGATAACTTTTATTGAAAAGCTGAATGATCCTTCTAGAAAGTTTCCCTTCCAGCTGTCCTTTGCCATGTCTTCATTGTGTAACACCAAATTGGAGTCAACATTCATGCAAAGATTTGGTTCTGCTGTAAGACAGCTAGCACTTAGGGTGTCATGAAATAAAGGATATTTTGAAGGCATGCATTACTAAAACAACGGAGCCCATAGTCCAGATACATCACACTTTTTTTTGCAAACACTACAGAATATCAGGCAAGCAAAAATGCAGTGACTATTTCTTATAGGCTTCCAGTGCATTAACTTTTTATTATATATGAGAATGTGATGTGGTTCTGAAGGACAGACAGATATTTGTCATTCTGAGATAAAAGAATATTTCTGTTTTGTCTGGCCAAAAGATGGATTTTTTTAAATATTAGAATATTAGAAACTTTTTTTCCCTTTCATCCTACTGAATGTTCTTATTTAATCTTTAAAAGCAGACTGATATAAATTTGAAACATAAGTTTTTCAGGTTCTGGTCTTTTTGTGATATATGTATATGTAGCTTTAGACACACATTACAAATACTTTTTTTTATAGGGCAAACTAATGTACTTAAAACTGTCGGTCTTGAAGTGACCACAATCTGTATGCAAATCTATGCTAGCATAAAGAGCTTTATGCTGAGTTTCCTGCAAAAATAAATGTAAGGTATTTTTAAGTGTACATTCAACAATTGTAAATAAACTTATTTGTTTCCTTTGCATCAGGAAGCGAAGCAAACTTTATATTAAAAGTCCGTCCTCTAGAGAAATATCCTGTGGATCTCTATTATCTAGTTGATGTCTCAGCCTCTATGCACAACAATATAGAAAAATTAAACTCAGTTGGGTCTGCTTTATCTAAAAAGATGGAGAATATTTCTCTTGATTTTCGACTGGGATTTGGATCATATGTGGATAAAACAGTGTCACCCTATATTAGCATTCACCCAGGTAGAATCCATAACCAATGCAGGTATGTAGTGTTTCTGTTTACTTTAGTACCGAGAAATATGCATTTTTATTTCAAAGCTCCTCAAAATCTGTCTCTTCAGTTAGACATTTTGTTTCTCCAAAAAGGTCCTTAAGAAAATGCTAGAAATTATTACACAGTGATTACTTTTAAAATATCTGAAAGAGTGATTTTAGAAGAACAGATTTTTTTGATATAACAAATGCGCTATATTTGATTTATAGAAACAAACCAAACAGTATGTACATAACTTTCCAAATGCTAGATGTAAGCACATCTTTAGTATATTTGAGTATGTTTTACATTCAATTGTATAGTCAACTAATATGTTCTAAGTTATTTTGAATACATGTTGTATAGATTTGTTAAATTTTTCAGATTTGATGACCTAGAACGTCTCTTTTGGTGTGTGGCCTTCTATTCATTAAAACTTTTGTTAGAATTTCTGCTTTTGTAAAAGTGATGCATTTTCTCTCTTTTAACCTCCTTAATGAACAAAAGCAATTGTTTGTTCTAATTTTGCAGTTGTTACATGACCAAAGTCCCATTTTAAATCAGTAAGGTGTTCCGGATTGTATATCTTTTTTTGTTTGTTTTACATCTTTACAGTGGAAGTTGCACTTCTGGAACATAAGTTATGTGCCGTAATGTTGCTATCTACTGATATTATTACTTCTTACAGTGCCAATTTCTCTTCTGTTTTTGTAAACTGAGTCAAAGGAGAATAGGTTATTCCAGAGAGTTACTACAGAGAATAGAATAGTCTGGATTACTGCACTCTGTGTAACAGAAGTTAAGGCAGGTGAGGCCTGTTTACTGTCTCAGATTAGCCGAGCACTTCAGTTTGTGCCATAAATTCCACTGCAGTAAAGGGGTCACTGAGCAGCAGTATATCTAAGTGTTATTGAACTAGCTTGCTTAGGTCAAATTTAATGCTTTCTTCCCTTTTACATCATTTCAAAAATATTGTTTTAACAACTCCATCTACTGAAAATCTAGTTTCACCTCCATGCATTATAATGTCATTAATGTCAGCATGAGTTTTGTATACTTCTACATCCTATTAGGGGATGCAAGAAATTAAATTTGTTAGTTTTGAGTCTGGTAGCCTATGCATCAAATAATTATAGGATCTTAATGTTATTGTGTAGTAGCCCTTTCTAACTCTAACAAAAATGAGAATCTATATTCTATAAACATTACAAAAGGCATAATATATTCTATGATATTGTACTGTCTCTCAAGCTGTATTTCTTCTCATTCTGAAATGCTAGATATCTGCTGTTGCTATATTAATAACACTTATACAGTATTTAAAATGTATTTCTATTTTATAAATTTACATCTCTTTCAAATGGAAAATATGGAATATAATGGACGTGTTTTTACTTTTTTGTTTTGTTTTTTTTTTGCACAGTGATTATAATTTAGATTGTATGCCTCCTCATGGTTTTATTCATGTGCTGTCCCTGACCGACAATATAGCAGAATTCAGAAATGCAGTGCATAAACAAAAAATTTCTGGGAATATCGATACACCCGAAGGAGGTTTTGATGCAATGCTCCAAGCAGCTGTATGTCAGGTAAGGAATTTATGAACAAAAGACCGAATGTAACTCAGGTATTGATGTCAGTACATCTGTGTTCAATGTTCTTGAATTTAGAATGTTGGTTCAGTGTCTGGTAATAGTAAAATTTGTTCTTTTCTTTTTCATTATTTCCCCTCTTTAGCTCCATATTTCAGCTTCCAGTTGAAACTGAAAAAGGATAGCAGCAGGAAATCTTTTTCAGTGCTAGTTAATGATGTCCTTTATGCTGTGGGTTTTTTGAAGCGTGTTTTTCTAAAAATGGTGCTTTTACTCCCAGAGTCAAAGTTTATTTTTATCTTTTTGGTTCAACCTAACCAGAAGAGCTGTAGGATCATGAAAGTAACTGTTTCTTGCTTAAACAGACAAATATATTACTTTCCATCAATTACAAATTTCAAAAGAACATTAAAGCCCTCTTTCTGTTCGTAAGCAAAGATAAACCATTTGACATTTCTGATATCTTCTACTTCACAATGTGTTTGAAAGCTGAAGAGTCAGATATTTATCATCTGTGCAGATGCTGAAAACAAATGCACTTCAGTGTTGTCTCTGCTTTTAAGCAAATAATTTATGCACCTGGCTGAATACATGGACTGTACTGCAGACACCTTTCACATGAGATGAATGATACCTGACAGTGTTAAAGGCAAGTGGAAGAGATGCAACAGGAAAAGGAAGGAGAAGAAAGGAAGAAGGAAAAAAGAAGAAATGCAATATCTGAAGAAGATAACAGAGTTACTGAGAAGCAGCCTGAAAAATCATAGGGGGAGGTTCCTATGAGCCTTTCTAAAGTTTGATTTTGAAACAGTCATTCATCTCTTGCAGGGATATAAATTTTGTGGAGATGTAAGTTGGCACAGTGGCACAGTTGACAACTGCAATTTCTGAAAGAAGATTTTTACATTAATCTTTCATAATATTTCTTTATTATTTTAGAGAATAGGAAGTTACTGCTTTCAAATGTTTTTTGTTTTGCTTTGTGTTCAGAGTCATATTGGATGGCGCAAAGAAGCAAAGAGACTACTTCTTGTGATGACAGATCAAACCTCTCATCTGGCCCTTGATAGTAAATTAGCAGGGATAGTAATTCCCCATGATGGAAACTGCCATCTGAAAGATAATGTGTACGTCAAAGCTACGAGTATGGTAAGGTATACATCATGCTCTACCTTCAGGAACGCAGTGCTAAAATGTAGAAAAAAATGCAGATTGGTATTAATGCATTACTTTTACTTTAGCTGTTGGAATAATATAAGTCCAGATAGGCTAGATGTGAAATGAAGAGTCAATTGTCTGGAAATATTGTCATTCTTTTTATTTGGGATAAAATGTTTTGGAGTTCAAATCAGCGGTATGCAGTAGAGGAGAATATATTACTGTTTGTATTTGTTTGTTTTCTGTTTTTTAGTATTACCATATTGTAAAAATCTCATACATTCCTTTTAAAATATGAGTAGAAATTCTCTGTTGTGATATATTCCTTGATATAAAGTTGGTAATATATAAAGAATGCATGGTTCTGCAAGTAAGAGAAAAGTAGTGGTTATGTTTTATGGTTAGAAGATGCATATTTTCATTAACAGAAAAGAAGATGTACAGTAGCAATGAACTAACTCATCCTGAATGGACTAGAAAGTATTATTGTGCTGCAGAGCTTTTTTGTATTAATGTAATATCAAACACATTTGAGAATCTCACAGTGTAAAATCTATATATGGTAATGTAAAGCAAATATTTGATAATATATATGTACAAAAAATCATCAAATCTATTCTTGCAAAATTTTATCAGTAGATAGTTTTAACTCTCAGAAGGATTTCTTCAAGAAGATAAAATAGTCATAAGTGGTTAAGAACAGATTTTTCTTTCTAAGATTTGTATTATTTAATTTAATTGACTTTCTTTTTTAAGCCTCAAGAAATATGAATGAATCATTACTTAATGGCTATGCATCATTAAATACTCAAAAATGCAGAAATTATGGTACCAATGAGAGGACATGACAGTTTTCTTCCCAGTGCTAACTTCACTGTGGTAAAAAGCAAAGCCATTGAGTGTTCAGGTCTGATATAAATCAGGAAGGGACTAGTGCAGTCGGTGATGCAAGTCCAAACAACTGGTGTTTACAGGATGATGAGGCAACAGTAAGGAGCTACTGAACGGTATGTTATCATGAAATATGGAAGGCTTCCTGGAATAGGTGGGTGTTAAGAACCTTCCGGAAAGGATGATGGAGTTCAGTATAAGCTGGCAGGAAGGTTGTTTGGACTATCTGATGTTCTACATTAACATACTCCCTCTGACACCTTTCTGATATTCTCTCTTAGATGTCAGGATTATTTATTGACCTCTAGCCAGTCTGCATGGTTTCAATATTGCCTCAGTGTTCCTATGATGAGAACACCCCTTTCCTTATTCTACTTAAACCAAGTAACTGGAAAAAACTTTCCTTTCCCAAAGTGGAGCATACTTACAGATCTCCCTATCTTGTTGGGGTTTTTTTTCCTTATTCTTTTGAAAAGCTACTGAGACAATCTTTTTTTCTCTCTCTTTCTATCTCTCTCTCTTTTTTTTCCCCACACTTCATAATTGCCACACTATGACTGAGAGGAATCTGGCTCTGATTACTGAACACTTGCTGTAGGGTTCAGGGTTCATTTGATAATAAAGATAGCAACTGTTTAAAACGAAATTATTTTTATTTTCTGCCCTGTTTTAGAAATAGTGTTTGTTAGCTGTTAGTTCATATCTCTTTTCTGCTACACAGTAATTCTTGAGTTGCCCACATGTAAATTTTGGTAATAGAGAAATGGGCAGAATGCCACTCTTTCTCAGCATCAGGTATTTTCTGGAATAGATTGGACATGATAGTACAAAAGTCTACAGGAGTAAGTGTAGTGGCTTCCTGCTGACTTCTTTTTTCTCCTCAATGTCGTATATCCTGCAATTATTTTAGTTACATTCTTATTAGCCAGAGTTCCATAAAGAAACAGAAAGAAAAAAAAAGCTTGAGTTTTAAATGAACAACAGAAAAAAAAAGGGCAGGCAAAAATCTTTCTAAAAGAAATGTCATGAAAGACTCATCTTTTTTAAAAATGTAGATGAGACATAAGGTTTTTTTCTATTAATTTTGGTGAGATATATAGAATTAAAGGGGTCTCTAATCACATTATAGTCCTACTTTCATTCTTAGTTTCTGCCAGTATAGATCAGGTGGCATTTTAGCATATTATTGCATCTTCTTTGTTCTGCCAGTTATGAGGACTTTGTTTTAACTTTGCATAAACTTAACCTTTAAAACAGAAGTTGCTAATTAGTCACTTTTCAAGCTTCTTAACTTTTGATAAGGTCATCCAGAGAACAACAAAAAAAACATAACACAGGAAAGAAAGTATTCAATTTTAATTAAATATGGTTCACTCACCTTTCTGAAATATTTGACGTCTGTTATGCCCTCAGCTTAGGAACAAGTCAGTTAAAATAGTAATGGAAGAAGAAAGAAGAATGAGAATGCATTCTCCTGATTAGTACTGGGAAAAGATAGAAGTACATAAAGCACATAGAGATTATTACAGGAGCAGAATGAGGCCCCTTCAATGACCAGCAATCCCTTAGGGCATCTCTGTACATGCTTAGAATGCTAAAGGAAGTGTGGACAGTTGTGTTGATGATATTTTTCAACTTCTTTCTGATAAAATATTAAATTTTCTTTCTCATCTGAAATGAGGTTTCAATATACAGTTAGCCAACTTGGATACTGCAGAGTTCAATTTGACAAGTAGATGAAAGTTTCTTTAGCTGTACTTCTAAAAACCTAGGTAATTTGCAGATCTAGTCACTATGAATCTTACTGTTCTTTGCATATACTTTATATATACTTTAGTAAGTATGCTTTTTTTCATGTTTTTTTGTTTTCATCAGGGCTTGGAAACTCAGTTCTTGTAGCACTCAGCTAGAGACCCACTGAGTGGACAAGGGACTTACCACTCTCTAGAACTACCAGAAACGAGGTTGTAGAGAGGCAGGGTCAGTCTCTTCTCCAAAATGGCTACCCATAGGAAAAGAAGAAATGGCCTCAGTTGTGCCAGGGGAGGTTCAGGCTAGATATTTGAAAAAAAAATCTACATGGAAGAGTGGCGAAATATGGGAAAAGGTCACCCAGGGAAGTGGTGGAGTCACCGTCTCCAGCAGTGTTCAAGAAATGTGTAGAGGAGGCACTTAGGGACATAATTTAGCAGGCACGGTGATAATGGGTTTACGGTTGAACTCAATGTTCTTGAAGGTTTTTTCCAACCATAATGTTTCTATGATTCTTTGATTTTAAGACTTTTGCCATTAGTCACAGAAATGCTGAAGAGTTACTTTGCTGGAATTCAGACATGTCTATGTCCTAACTTAAGCAGAAGACATTTATATGATTGCCATCAAATGATCCCTCAATGCTGTCCCTGTCTTTCACACATTTACAACACAGGAGGTAGTTACAGAACAGTTCCTTCCACACCCTGGGACCCACTTAATTCATCTGTGAACTGCGAAACAGATACATGTTGCATGGAGGGTCACAGCATATAGATGAGGCCTATGATCTGTGGTCATGAAGAGGGAAGCCTCAGCACCGTGTTGTAGGCATTTGAGAACGGCAACAAGGCCACTACACTTCATCGATAACTTTGCTGTGTAATAGAACTGTATTCTCAGTGGACCTTCGTGGATGACACATTCGCCAGTTGCAGTCTTAAGAAAGCCCATTTATTGCTGTTATCTGACTTCAATCACTTTTATTAAGCAATACAATCTCCTACTAAGGGCTAAAAAACTTGTGTGGACCCTGGCTAAGGTCAAACTGAAATGACTTTTTATTTCTTCCTATACTAAACTATTTTTACTGGTGAAAAATGATAGAAAATAGATTTTACTTTTTTGCACAGTTTTCTCTCTGCTACTCTGGCATTTGAGTTACTGTTAGGATACTGGTTGACTTGCAGAGTGGCTCTCCAAGGACTAATAAATTGTCCAGAAAAATGAAAGAAAAACTGGATTAAATGAATGATTAAAAAAACCACCGGCAGAAAGGCAGCAGAAGTATATAGAAATACAAAGATGTTGAAAGACCTGATGCAGGTGAATAGGTGTCCAGATGTCATATCTGTAATGGAAAATACTGGCCAAAGCTGTAACCACTTCTCTGCATCCAGTCATGAATTGTGAGCATTGAGTTTCCTCCTTCAGAAGCCCTCACAGATGTGTAGTAAAGCAATGATAACTTGCATGTACCGTTTATTTTAGAATACCCTGGAATTTGAAAGATCTCACATGGCCCGCATGTACCAAGCCCATTGGGACCACACAAACATCTTTGTTCTTCCCCATACGCTTGGATGAGGGGATTCTTATTCCAAATCCAAGCATCAGATTTTTAATTCAAGTAACAAATGACCAGCAGGTTCCACCACTGTCACTGGCATAGGACATACCATCATAGACGCAGCTAAATAAGAAAATACTGAGGAGAGATGTGACATGCTACTTTTTTTAAGCACCAAGCACAAGTGTTGTTTAGAAAATGTAGGTTGTGCTCTGAGGACATGGAAGCATCACTGCTAAGGTAGGTGTTGGACAGAAGAGGATAAGAGAGAAGTATCAATCACAAAGAACAGCAGAATATTGACACTGCTGGAACCTGGGCAGCTGCTTACACTGAATAGATGTGTTTCATCCTCAGTACTAAGATATATATCCGGGAAATAAACTTGAATTTCTCTGCCATTCAGTAGCCTTGCTGTTCTCCAAAATATACCTCATCTCAGTCTCATTCTTTCTCTCCGATGAGCACAAGAGCCCTCCTACTATTCTCAGGAGTCCCGTCATCATTCTAGGCAGATCACAGGCAATGTCAAATACAATTATGTTTCATAAACAACAGACTCAACACCAACAAAATGGTACCATATGAGGAGAGTTCAGTGAGTTCTCCAAAAGTGCAGCACTGCTACATGGCTGGCAATGGGCCACAATATAGCTGGTGCGATGATGAATTTTTGTCATGATCTGTCTTTGGGGTTGGTCCCAGCTTCTCTTGGATATAGACCTACTATTCCTCTGCAAATTAAAAAAGAAAGGATTGGGGTGGTTTTGTAATCTGTATAGGTATAATATGTCATATGTAAGTTTTTTTTTTTTTTTTCTGCTACTAAACTACAGTCTTCTCTGGTCTGTTTTATCTTGCAGGAACATCCATCGCTTGGACAGCTCTCTGAAAAGTTGATTGACAATAACATCAATGTTATTTTTGCAGTTCAGGGAAGCCAGTTTCATTGGTATAAAGTAGGTTAGAAACCTGATTTTTTTCTTTATTTTAAAAGAACAATATTTGTATTAAAAACATAAACTATGCATAAAATATTGTATTTTTCATAGGACCTGTTACCTCTGTTGCCTGGTACTGTTGCAAGACAGATAGAATCACAAGCAGCAAATCTCAATGATTTGGTAGTAGAAGCCTATCAGGTATGGTCAGAATAATAATGCTATATAATGTATTTGTACAAAGATTTTTCACCTTTAGTAATATAGAGCCTGAAATTGGAACTTTCTTGCATACCTAGAAGAGTCCTGACTTTAAAGACTATGAGGAGAGGTTCCCTGCTTTTCTGAGTTTCCAGCTTGGTAGGTGACTGTTTCATGGTGGTTCTCAAATCTCTAGATTGTTGGGTTCTCAAAGCCAAGAGTTAGCATTCCTTTCTCTAGTAAGAATGCTTCCGAATATGCTATTTGATTCTCCGCGCTTTTATCATGTTACGTCACAGAAACGCCTGACTTATTTGTATTTTGGCATCTCAGATTTGTAGTTATAGACTATATGTCACTGTCTAGTCATCGTATAAATTTAGAGAAAAGAAAGGCACTCTAGTGCCTACCGAGTTTTACAGTGCAGTTCTTAGAAAATAGACAAGCGTATTTGCAAGGAGGTACTTCGACAATGGTGAAAACCATGAAAAACAGCATTTATGATTCCAGTTTTTGAGGCACTGCAGTGAAGGGGAGTTTTGATAGGAATCAGCGAGAGCAATGGAAATAGCTTTGTGGGGTTTTTTTACATGGAATTCTTCACAAGTGAAAGTAGTAGGATGGAGGAGAATATGAAGTCACCTGTTCCTTTGATTAGTAAGTTGAATGCTGTCACACATAAAAGCTGATAAATACATTACAAAGTTATATGCAAGATATCAATGTGTATCACATCATTGTTAATTGCTAGGAGTAGGAAGAATTATAATAGTTGATAAAATGAAGAGCCACATGTCTTCTAGTACTCAGCAGCATGGGTTCCTACGGATTTTTCTTACTGTCATGTTGGAAAAAATGTGTAGTTGCCAAACGTGTTTAAAAGCACAGGAAGGTTTGGTAGAATCAAATTGCAGTGAAGTCATCTGGTATTGTATTTTTTCTTATAAAATCAAGAAATTCTACTGTGACTATAGAAGTTTTCAGGAAATTATGATATATTTACATTAAACTACCATTTTTATATTTTCCATCCTAAATTGTATCCCAATGTCAAAAGGACAATCCAGGGCAAACATTCAAGGAAAGGAAAGGAAATTTTACAAAAGAATCAGTTATATAGAAGATTCTTTGGGACTTTCCAGCTTTGTCCACCCACTCTTTGCTCTTGCCTTATTTTCATTTTATAGACATCATCTTCCTTCTCATCCCAAATTTTGTTAAATTTGATACGTTGAATTTTTTTCGTTGTTTTAGTGACCTGTAATTTACAAATACAAAGTTAACTGGGCTTGAATGTTTTGCTCTTTAGAAAGCAAAAGTACATAAGAATATAAATTTAGTGTTGATACTAGATTGATAGTGGGCCTCTTGCACTTTTGTTCTAAGCAGGGAAACCTATTGGCGTAGTCGCGGAAAACCCTGGCTGAAAATCCCTGGCTATAAAGCCAAAGATGAGTCACTATGTTAAAAAGTCACTAAGATAAACACGTGTTCAGAATCATGTAATTAAATTACTATTTGTAAAAGTAAAAATATCTCACTAAACTGATTTTTTAAATTCTAAAATGTAAGGAATTTTAATAATCACTTCATACAATTTTCAGCTCATCAGCTTCTACAACCAGCTTTAATAAATTTGTAAGAGCTCAAGAAGTAATATTTCTTTCATAATTAGTAATTTGTATTTTCAAGGAAACAGCGAATATTATTTACAGAGTTTTCAATATTTTATACAATACAAATCCCTAATGAGAATCAACTACTTCTTGATTTATGCAGTTATAGTTTTATCTGAATAAATCACTAAGAATAATTCCAGTAGGCTTTAGATCTCCCTGAGGTTTGTTCAGAGGAAACTTTTTCCAAGGCATATGCAAAATATCACAAGTCTAAAGTCAATCAGGAATCTTGTCTACTGGCTAGAATAGTTGTACTGTTGTACACATAATTATATATTTTAATAATTGTGCACTATGTTGTTGTAATACTGTAGTATTTACAATTTCATTTTAAATGTGTGTCTAAGGGACAGTATTGCCTCTCAAACAATTACCAGTTTTTGTTACATATGTTTTTTAGAACAAGTTTTCAAAATATCAAAAAATATAGTCCCCAAATCACTTAAAATAGCTAAAAATATTCATACATGGAAAACATAATTTCAGAATTAACAGCTCACTTGTGTATATTTGGAATGTTTCTGAGTCTTTATTTGGAAAAAAAATAGTTTAATTCATTCCTTTACTCATACCAACATGCTTTCTTCATTTTTAATGAGACATACTTGATAGCAGTACTTGGTATTAGTCACTAATGTTCATTTTATGTTGAGAAGCAATGCAACTAAAAGTTGTTTGTTGTTGTTGTTGCAGAAACTAATCTCTGAAGTGAAAATTCAAGTGGATAACCAGATTCAAGATCTTAATTTCAATATCATTGCTCTATGTCCTGATGGAAGTAAAAATACAGGCATGGAAGGATGTAAAAATGTGGGATATAATGAAGAAGTATGTTGAGATTTCTCATCCTTTAAGGAACTCAAATACCTTTTCTGTGGCTGGTTTTTAATGGTGTGAAATCTTACAAGGATTTATTTCAGCTGAAAATGGATTTTTGTGTTTTATGGTCACAGACTTGCTATTATTCTCTGGTTCTATTTTCCCTGAATTTTATTTTAATTCTCATTAATCTCATGGAGGTAAGACTCAAAGCTTTGCCCCAAAGCTGATGTCCATTAAAACTATTCTCTGTAGTCTGTCACCAGACACAATGGTCATGTTCATTGTAATGAGATTTGTATTTTAAGAAGTTGACATAATCACCCAGTGGAAAAGAATCATTGGAATTCTTGCTGCTTGCATTTGTATGAGACTCCACCTTTAACCCTCCTTCACTTATGAAGTACTCTTCTATGTAGATAACTAGTGTATTTTCTAAATAAAATTCATAAAAGTGCCTTATCTCTATTTGGGCCAGAGCCACCTACTGAATGAAGTTGATTTTAAATCTGCAGCATCACATGAACAAAATGCAAGGGAAGATAGTGTTTGGGTAATATAAAGAACGTGGTTTTCTTCACAGAACAACTTCTCTCTGCCCTGATATATGCATTTGATTGGTTGAGTAACCGATTTTGCTTGCCAGGAAGAGATCTGTGCTTCCGGAGTGTAGGGTTAAGGAGTTTTTCCTTCTTGCCATGTACACATGGCTCAGCTGGCGTGATGTTATTTCTATATATATTTAGAAATAAACTCACAAATTGGTATATTAAATGTACAAATTTTGAATGTTAATTGAAATGTATTTTATACTTTTCTAATTTTGTCTGATATGTTGCTGCTTGGCACATACAGCTTAAGGAGATTTGCTATATTTTTCTTCTTAATTCATCTTTTCTACACTGCTGCATCCTGTTCAAGTCATAAGAAATAGGACTGGAATTTGTTCTGTTTAGTGAAAAGAAAAATATTTATCTCTGATTCTTTTTAATAAAAAAACAAGCCAGTTGACTGTAAAAGATTACATGTCCTAAAACTAACAGCAGTTGCAAATGAGCCATCCTCCAGAGATTAATTTATTTTTAACTGTAAATCCTCCTTTCAGTATTTGTTTACAGGCAAAGTGCTTTTCCTTAATTCTCACATTCCTTGCATTGTCTAATCCTTCTTCCTTCCTTTTCTTACCAAAACACAAAAGCGTATTATATTCTGGGAGAGTCATATGGCCTCCTTAGGGGTTGCAAAACTAACTTTGGCTATCAGTGAGTGTCCATATTCACATTTTCTGAACTGTATAGTTGTGATGTGTTCAATCTTTCTGCTACTGTGTACAGATGTGCAAAATTTCATGGTTAGTGCAAGATGTTATTTGCCCTTCCCTGCCGTTTCCTGGCCATTCCCCCAGTTCTGTGTTGTACACGATTGTGTTTTCTGTCAGGGTTCAGTATCGAATCAAAAGGACATATTCTAGCTGTGGGCTTTCCTCCCTACATGCACCTGCCATATGAATTAATGCATATCCACACTTTTGCTCTGCAACCTCATGGAAGAAGTCTGATGCACAGGGATATTAGGGCAGCCGAGAGGTACATGTGTAGGCACGCATTGTTACAAAATGAAGAAAAGGCAGTGACAAAACTTTTATGTACCCTAGATACTGATACTGCAGTTAGCGAAGTGCCTGCCTCTCTGCACAAGTCTAGCACTGTTGTTCGTGTGCGCTGCCCCAGCGCGGTCGTCACAAAGCTGCCATTGTCAAACAAGAGGCTGGCTACTCCAGTGTGGGGGCGCAGCAGGAGGGGGAGAAGACTCAGAAATGAATGGCCTTAGTCTTTGCAGATGGTTCAGACCTCTTCTGTAATCAGTTCCTGTGTTTCCATATCTGCTGTTTGATTTGGAAATCTTTGTTCTTAGATGATAAAGAGGGGAGTGAAAATACTCACTTTTCTTGGGCTCTCTTATCACCTTTTTTTTTTTCTCCCATTTTCCTGGTTATATTTTCTCTATAAGGAATCCTAAAATAATTGCTTTTAGTCAGCAGATTAAAAAGCTAGTGAGAAGATCCTTTCAAAAGCCTGACAGTACAAAAAAAAGTGCCAAAGACTTCTATGCAGTGAACACATTACATATGTCAAAGGTGTTGAAGAGTTTTAGTAGTGATTGATGGAAGTTGCCCAGAGCACCAAAATTATTCAGAGTCCCATGCCAGAATAGCAGAAACCTAAGCAGAAACCCCTGCCTGTGGAAGGGGAGCGTGACTGGGGGTAGGTACTGGATTCACCCAGAACGGCACTTGCTGTGCCCAGGGCTGCAGCAAGAGCAGCGAGGCCAGCCAACTGCAGTGCTCTTAATTCCCATAGGCCCTTTCACCCTGGCAAAAAAAAAGCGCCGCTGATAAGGCCTGAGCCATTTCGCTGTTTTAATAGAAGTAGAGAGAATTGTCCTAAAAATCTGGTAGTCTACACTGGCCTAGTTCACTTCTGTAACAGGAATGTTCATTATAGATTCCCTTTGTTAAGAATATCGCTGTTTCTGTGTGGGGATTGTCTTGTACAATCTAGTCCTAATTCTGATCAGAGTATTTCTATGCTATAAATACAGACATGTTAAAAACAAGATAATGATAATGATAATTCTGTATTTCACTTGTACTTACCTCGTCTTCTGCAGGTAGACTGCTATCACTATTATTAGGGTTTTAATTATATTTCTGATGCTTGCAAATACTAATATCTCATATTTCAGAACTAGCCACTGTGTATTTTGGCCTTACCAAGTACCTACCTAGTACATATGCATACATAATGTAAAATTCTGATTTGTTTGTTAAAAATGTTAAGCAATTTATAGGAAATATTAATGGTGTAAAATCTGTATTTCTTCTTAGGTACTTTTCAATGTTTCAGTTACAATGAAAGGATGCCATGCAACTGGAGGAAGAAAATATGCAATACTTAAGCCTATTGGTTTCAATGAAACCACCATTGTTAACATACATAAAAACTGTGCCTGTCAGTGTGAAGACAGTGCAAGGCCCAAAAGAGTTTGTGCTGATGAGACTTTTCCTGATGGTGAGCAATCCCATTGCAGTTACACTAACTGTAATTCCAACAGAGATACATTTTCTTCTGAGAAGTGCAGACGATCCCAGGAGCAGCCCATCTGCAGTGGTCAAGGAGACTGCATAGACGGAAAATGTTTCTGTTATAAAAATAAGCTGGGCAAGGTGTATGGCAAGTATTGTGAACTGGATGATTTTTCCTGCCCTTATCACCATGGAAATTTGTGTTCTGGTAAGCTGCAGAGTTTAAGTCTGTTTTTTTTATTTGATTTGTTTGTTTTGTTTCTCAACATTGTATTATGTATGTTAACAACAGTGTTAACTTGAATAAGACAGTCATATTATTCCAGAAAATAAACTGATACATTTCATTCTAATTGGGAACATAGATGTTGGAGATTATGAGGAATCTCGATCTCCAAATGACATTCTGACTTTTCTAACCTAATTTGTCCTCAGTATCATTGGAGATATGTTAGCACTTGATTTCAAATACTAACATATATTTTAACACTGTCCAGAATGCCTACTCCAAGTCATGGACAGTGTAAGTGGCACAAATCCTTATTCTCTTGGAGTCTATTTCTTATTCGTAAACAAAAGTGTGTGTGTGAAACAAGTGCTAAACATGTACTTTTCTGTTAATATTACTAAGAAAAGAGAAACTAAATCCAACTAAACTCTAAATTTAGTTTAAGTCTAACTAAATTCTGTTAACAATTTTCTACCAGAATATATATTTTTTCATTTGAAAGTAATTTTTAAAGCATTTTAAAATCTGTACTGCTGTTCTACCTCACTGTATTTACCAAGAAGTAAATTAGGAAAAAGATTTTTTAGCTTCAGTAGGATAAATGTGGAGTAATGCTATTGACCTTAGTAGAGTTGTTTTGGTTTCGCCCTGCTTGTTACTATGAACTTTGCGTGGAAGGAAGAGAAATGATGTTATGTAATCCTTTAAATACTTCATTACAGCACAAAGAGTTATAGCTTGTGTTCTCACTCTCCATTGCCACCCCCAACTAGGTTTGCAAATTTAATATTTCTTAACATAAGCAGACTTTTCAAATACATAACCTGCCAAAGCCTGAAAGGTGGTGCCTGAGTCAGAAGAAATGGCAGGGCATCTGTGTCTAGGGTGCCCTGGAAATTCTCATGCATGGTGTAGTCTTGCCTAGCAGAAATGCAAGGGCAGCCTCCACCACAGCTGACCCATGTGCCTCTCAGTGGGATGTTTTTCAATGCAGAAATTTTCTGTGAAATGTTCTATAAGACTTTTTGTCTTCAGTCAAATAAGGGGGTAACCTATGCTTTGGCTTCCCTCTTATTTAGGGGATCCTATGTATTAGATGCAACTGTCTATCTGCTGCTGGCCTGTAACCTGTAACACCTGTAGGTGTTTTCCCAACCTGTGAAAAATGTGCATAAACTCTATCAGCTTGTCACTTGTGCACCTGCTTAAATGTTGTGCAACATTGAAAACATATAGGCTTTGCCCTAAAGCTTCCACTGCATTGCCTGGAAAAATCAAGAGGCCGCCATGCTTGAGGCTGTGCATTTTAAATGCTTATTAACCTATACTTCATAAATCCAACACTTAGGCAGCTCAGTCTTCTTCCCTTAGAACAAGAGAATGGTAGTGTTATAATGCATGTTCCTGAAAAGAAAAAATAATCTGAATTGGCAAGCACACAGTACTTTGAAACTCCTTCCTCCTCAAATCTTGTGGTGTATTTGAATGGAATGCTTTCTTAATAATGAGGAGAACTTTGTTTTTAGTTTGCTTGAAGCCTGCATTCCTGTTAGTTGTGTAATTTTTAATCCCAACTGCTTTGATGCAAGGGAAACTGGGAAAATTCTAGTAGAACATTTTACGATGCGATAAGGTAACAGCTTTTTCTCAAATTAGCAACAAACAGCAGGCATAAATATATATCATTCTGGCCCTTTCAGTCTGAAATGGTAAGACTTAAAACATATTAGCCAGCCAAAGTCTCAGCTCTGTTACTGCATACTGTAGCACTATAAAAAATGAATTTGAGTATTTCATAAGAACATACGATTTAAGATTGTCTGATGTTGTAGGTAACGGTGAATGCGAAGCTGGTAAATGTAAATGCTTTGCTGGCTGGGAAGGTGAGCGTTGCCAGTGCTCATCACAATCAGCAAAACACTGCCTGAATGCAAAGGGTCAGATTTGCAGTGGAAGAGGAAATTGCGTCTGTGGAAAGTGTGAATGCACAGATCCAAGAAGCTTTGGCCGTTTGTGCGAATATTGCCCGACCTGTAACAGTGCCTGTGAAGAAAACTGGTATGTTTCTTGTGTTAAACTTGACTTTTTTACTATACACTGTTCAAACAGAAGAAATATTTCTGCTATGCTAAATGCATGCTATATTTCTTAGATGTTTAGCCTGTGTGAAATTGAAATAGAATTCCTACTTGAGAGCTTTTTCTTTGTATTTGAGGGGTTTGCACTAGCAATCAAGAGAAATGCATATCTATGTGTATTTACAAATCTGCATTCAACTATCAGCTTTATGCAGGTAAAAGGTGTGTCATAGGAAGATGGCTTTTTGATACTATCATCTTATTATGTGTATTAAAGGATGGTTCTTTATACAAAATCTTTTGGGTAGGAAATAAAATTTATAATTTGGGAGTTTTAAAGGGAGACACTAGGTCCTACTCTTGCCTGCTGCAAAGTTCAAAAATATTTTCCATATATGTTTTTGCATACAGGTCATTCATGATTCCAGTCCTTGTGCTCCCTAAATGAAGCAAGGCAGTGTGGAACAAGAGTAATGTCTGCTTATTGCCTCTCTAATGGATCAGCAGAGCAGACCTGGTCTTACCCAGAGAAATAGTCTTAAAATGCATAATTTTTCTTTATTCCTGCCCAGGAAGAGGCAATGTGGAGGCAGAAGTGAGCAGCCAGGGGGGTTCAGACTGCCCTGTCAGCGGCCCAGCGATGGCTGCTGATTTAGAGAGCGCGTGAAACACCCCTTCTGGGCATGGCTCTTTGAGGCCCACCCATGAGTGCACATCATCCATCTTCTGAACCCCAGTGTGGTTGAGAAGGTGAAAGGGAAGCATGATCAAAAGTGAATTATTTTTTAGTACTCAGTTGAGTTACAGTTCATCTGATAAATATTCTTGGGGAGAAAAGGTAGACCAGGTCTAAAAGGTGATTGCTAAAACTTCACCAGATAAAATGCAGTTAGGCTTGCTGGTCTGAAGTCACTGCAAACTATGTGCCTTTAGTAAATTCAAAAGATGGCATAGTTTTATTAAAAGTTCAGTCAAGGATTTTTCAATATCATTTTAAATGTCCATCTTCTGCAGAGATATAAGAGAGCTCCAAGACTGAACTGGAGTCAGACAGTTGAAGAAGAGGTGGGTTCTTAGCTTCACCCCTGAAAAAATACACATCACAAAATGCAGAGCAGCGGGCAGATGAAGGGGGCTTGTAGTCAAAGATAGATATCTGAGCTGTTTTGCTACTTTTCACTAATTAGCTTTGAGAAGTATCACAGGGAGAAAAGAAAGAGGGGTATTACATTTTATAAATAAATAAATGTAGCGATGTTTTTGCTAACAATAGGAAAGCAATTAAGTGCAAATGGTACTTCAGCCTCTTCATATAATCTTTTCAAGGGAAGTCCAGATAAAGACAAAGAGTTTTAAAGAGATTTTTCTTTTACAGGAATTGTGTTCAATGCCATCATTCTAACAATGCATCTCAAGCTATACTTGACCAGTGTAAGACCTCATGCACTTACATGTTGCAATATATTGATCAAACTTCAGGTATGTGACATTTTCTAGCTAATTTTAGTAAGAGATGAAAGTCTGTTAGGATTAATAATGGAATTCACCACTGCTTTTCAAAAGTATGTTAGTAATATTACAATAACAAAGAAAGCAGGAAAAAGAATAAAGCCATTCTTAGCTTCGGGGAAAGTGAAAGATAAATAATAACAGGAAATATGATTGCCAAGCAATGCTACATCAGACTTCCCAGCTCCTTGAAAAGTCACATCTAATAATAATGAATCTTGCCGGAGCAATGCTTAAAGAAATATTTATAAAAATTATTTTGACATCTGTATGTTTTATTACTTTGGATTTGTTTACATTATTTGACATTACTAGAGACAAAGAATAATAAAATAGAATGCTTACTTCACCTTCAGTGATGTTTAAATATGTCTTTCAAGTCACACAGCTGTGTATTTATGAGAGCTGTGAAAGAATAAAGTCATTTTTAATAAAGTCTTGTAGATCATAATCAGCTCCGGACTGCAACAAGAATGCAGGTATATGTTTACTTTCTGTCAGTTAACATTTTTATGTGAATTGATTTGCTGTATAACTTTGTGAAAATCAACCTGTGTTGGCCTCGTACTGCTAGCAGTTTATTATTTCCTTTTCAGCTGTAAAAGCGTAGTTTTACTGATCATTTATGGTGGTTACAACAATGAAGTTTTCATCTTAGTTCTGTAGACTAAAGAAGTAATAATGTTTCATCTTCTTTCTGCAGCACTTCTTGAAATGTATTACTTTGAAAGTCTGTTTGTGGCAACATGAGTTTTTCCCTTAACTTTTATCAAGACTTTATTTTCATTTAAGTTAACACAAAATGAAAATCTAGATTTTAGCTTAAATGCAATTTAGATTTTAATTAATTTGATAATGTGCAGTGAGAAATACGCAAGTGTTTTAGGGCTCTTCCTAATTTAGACTTTACACTTTTGTTTTCCTTTTGTTGCAGAATGTTTCTCTGGACGGGGCTACTTTAGAATCTTTTCCATAATCTTTATAGTTACATTTCTGATTGGGTTGCTTACAGTACTTATCATCAGGCAGATAATTCTGCAATGGAATAGCAATAAAATTAAATCTTCATCTGATTACAGAGTGTCTACAACAAAGAAGGTAATTGTTTTCAGAGCCATCAAATTCAGTATTTTTTTTCTTGTACATAAATTTTAGCCATTTGTTGATAAATATTGTATCTTCTCCTTCAAGGATAAGATGTTTTTGCCTACTGTTTGTACAAGAACAGTAACATACAGACGTGACAAACCAGAAGAAATAAATATCGACATCAGCAAGATACGATTAAATGAAACTTTCAAGTGTGAATTCTGAAGACATTGTGCTTTCTGGAAATGTCACCATTTTCTACTTTTTAAAAGTTACCTTTTGTACTCTGTAAGAGTCTTGACTGTTGCTGTTGGTTTTGTGTCGTGCATTTTGTTGAATACTGTAACTAAGTGACATGTAAGCATAGTCACATAATGTGACTATGTTTGAAACTATAGCTGCTGTATTTTTTTTGAAAGAGAAATGTGCATTACTACTGTTCCAGAACATTAGTGTTGATGTAGCACTTTAATGTATTCTAATTTATTTAGTTTTGGCATAGAATGTAGATATAAACAGGTCTGACAAAGCACTGATCTCACTCTACATGTAGCTAGTACTGATATGCTCTGTGGGAATGGACAAAAACTGTGACTGAGCTATTAATATTGCTATATATTGTGGCAATAGATGAAAATTTAAATACTCTTAAATAGAGTAAATGGTACTTTATAGTTTTCTCAGTTGACTAAATTACATTGATTTGTTTGTTTTAGCCTCTCAGCTTTTCCTCATTACTAAATAAAAATAACTGGATTAAATGAGCGTTAGGTTATACTGATGTGTGTATGTGTAGAAATAAACATATTCATACACACACGTGCACACATGCAGGTAAATATGTATATAATACAATTTTTAATCTATATACAGTGGTGTCACTTTTAGTTTATATTTGATAAAGAGATTAATTTTTAGCTTTTTACTTGTTTCAAAACAAAAGCTCCTATAGAAATTTTAAGATATGTGAAAACTGAGTGCATACAGAAAATAAGCGAGTTCCTCTTACGAGCAGCATAGGCTGCAGAGTAATCCCTGCTGGCTAACTTCACCAGTGAGCAGCATCAACTCTATTGCAATCAGATAAATTACACCAGAGCTGTGTTTGGTTTGCTAGCTACGTATCAGTGTTTTGCCAAATAAGGGCTCTGCTATTTCTGAATATCAGAAATAAGCCTGATTTTCCGTATGTGCTCTTTTTTTTTGTATAGAATAAATTGACAGGATTTTTTTTTTAATCCTTACTTAACCACTTCAATTTTTGTGACTGTACATTGAGAAATGTGTCTAGTGTAGTATACAAAAGTGTCTGTAATTCAAAAGAAAGCACAGAAAGTGGGAGTCTTTTTCCTCAAGAGAATATGTTAGTTGACTTCATAAATATAGGCTCAAATTGTGCTTTCAGAAATGAGCAAAAATTCTCCTAAATACAGTGGGACCAATATAAGCTTATCTGAGAGCAGAATTTAAGCTACATTTTCTTACTCTGAGGGAGACTTTAGGAGGCTGCGAAACATGTCATTGCCATTTGGGATCTGGAAGGGTCAACTAACAGTCTGAATAAGTTATTTTATGCTGCCAAAACTCTAGGAATTCTGATCAACCTTTCTTAAACATGCACTAAGATCTAGCTAACAAAAAAAAATTTCATCTCAGAAGACAGTATGCAGTATATCATTTTAGCATTCTTAATTACTGATACTAAATACTGATTTGTTCTTGTTACAAGTAAGAGTCACAGAAGCATCTTTCTATGTCTTTTCTACAAATGTATAAGAATATTAGTATTTCCTACTCTGTACTTTTCCTGTAGTGTAGATTCCCACTGAAATCTGAGGCGCATACGTGCAAAAGGAAGGCAGGATGTCGAACAGATGATGTTATACAAGAGTTCACAGTGAATTACTTGGGCCAAGGATCAAGTGAGGGATTAAGAAAAATAATATAGAAACAGTGGGCTTTCCACTGAATTTTCCTACAAGCTTTAAGGGCTTGTTTCTATAATTTTTATAAACTGCACCATTAATTGTTTCTGAAGCAGACCTCACAGTAGAACCTGAGCTTCTTACCACATGGTTAAAACTGCCTCATTTAAAGAGGGGAATTCCTTACACAGACCCCAATTTCAGTGACAGCCTCACTATCATGTTATTTATAGATTAATTCTATATGAAGAATTATTCTGTGTCAACTATATTTTAAACTTTTATTTTTATTATTTTTAAAATGGAACAGCATGGAACAATTTTCTTCCTATGGAAATTTACAGAATCCAGACCATTGGTTCCAGTGGGATTTAGAAAAACTATTTGTAAGAAATTACGTAATATTGTCCTTGTCACAATTACTATTTTTAAGTAAGTAAAAAGCAGAGGACCAGGTTATCTGTTTAGCATAACAATAACAACAAAAATATTAAAAGCTCAACTGAAAATATGTGAATGTTTAACAAAAGATGTAGCTATGCTCTTAAAACAATGGGGTACCATTTTTTGACAAAAAGGATTCCTCAGAATCATGGGTGTCTCACAGCCCTTAGGCCAGTTAGTAAAGGGAGAGCAATTGTTTTTCTTTGCAATTATTTTTCACTGTTAAGAGATAAATTGGGGGTGCAGAGAAATGGAGCAGTGTTTGTTGTGAGAGCAAAATTTGAGGCGTAGCTCTTTATCTTTCAGACACCTCACATTGCCACTGCTTTTTCTCCTTTAGTGCTGTGTCGGCACCCCAGTGCGGCCTGCAAAGGGCACAGAGAGTAGCTGGTTGTCAGAACACCTGCCCAATAAATGGAGCAGGCTTAGGGAGAAACTGCCCTGCAAGCTGCTTGCTGTCCTGAGTGATTGTTTAAAAAGGAAAAAAAAGGAGAGGAAAGGAAATAAAAGGAAAAGGCAGGGGGTGGGGGAGGTTTTTGCATCTCCCTCCTTGCTCCGCTGCATTGTGGAGGGGGTGATGAGTGGGCTAGTGAGAAAGAATAAACTGCTGCTAATGTGACAGGTCAAGGCTTTAGAAGGCCCATGGGGAGCTTATACAGAGCAGAATCCTTGGGAGAAGCTTTGTTTCTATGGATGGAATCTCTCCATGAGAAACTGTGGCTTTACTTGCTACTTGTTTCGCTCTGCCTTTGACCATGTTTTTCAGAAGAGCTGCTGCAGGAGATGAATAGCCCAACAAAAACCTCACTATTTAGGGAGCTGTGTTCCCTCAGCACATGACCTTAAATGAGAAAGCAGCCTGTAATTCACAAGGAATTTGCTCAGCAATTGCAGAATGACTGTGCTTCCTATAGTGCTTAATGTGGGAGATATTACAGACAAATTAGTTCATATTAGTTTTCAATGTACTGTGCGTCAAAGACACTCATAAAAACAGGGGGTGAGGGAGTTTGGCCTCAGAATAGAAGGCTCTAAATTTCTTAAATAAAACTTTTTTATATTAGACTCCTACAAAAAAAAAAAGAAAGAGAAAAGAAAAAAAGAAAAATTTGACCACATGCCTTACCCCAAAATACACCAGCATATAGTTTGGTATTTCATCGCTGATTCTTTTTAAGATTCTCATCCCACTAGCCAGAACATTTATATGACTTCTTATAGTGGATTTGCTAATGGTAAAAATCGTAGGTATCATTTTCTAATTCTATTTTTTTTAACATTTAACTGTCTATGTAAACATTTCAGAAACGGCACGTGTTCATACAGTTTTAAAAAGTGCTTTCTTGTTCAGATTTTTAAAAATATACCAAACTATGAAACTAGAAATACTATGAATTGATTGTGTCCAAGCACCATGGACATGTTAAAAACATCACTACAGATGGGTGTGGGAAAATAGCTGCTTCATCCAGAAAACGTGCACATGGTATGCAAGGAATTTTCATTGTGCCCAGCTGAAATTCCCTTACTCTCACAAGCAATGTTGAAAGTGGACCTTTAAAAGGAAAAGGACATTTGTATAGGCAGAGTTTACATTTTACCCATTCATTTTTTCCTCTCTATGGTGTCAAGAAAATCTGCTATGTGAAGTATTCTTCAGACTGCACTAAAGAAACAGTTTTCCTAATCTGATCAATATAATGTTTGCTTCCTGCATAGTGTACATACCTAAATGTACATGTGTCACAAACTGTGGCAGTGAAGCAGCTTGAGGCCAGCCTGAGGCCTGGAAGCACTTGGGCCCTAGTGATGCCCAAGACAGAGAGGTACAAGGTAGCGCTGCCCTTGCAAAACCTGCAGAGTGACAGCATCTTAAGTAGTCCGAATACATCCTAGAGTATATCTTAGACGTCTTCTTTTAAAGAGCTCATGTTCTGAGGCCATACTTCTTTGTTAGGGCAGGAAGCCACACAAAAGCAGGCCGATTTGGCAGAGGTGATGCCCTGTCTACCCCAGAGGCTTGGCCAACCATTGGATATTACACATTATGTGCAGGCTATTCCTCCACCACACAGGCCTCTTGAATCTTTCTATTCATTGACTGCCCCCCGTCCCTGGATCTGCACTGGCCATAAGTAATGTGAACTGTAGCTGGGAAAAGAAGCTTCCCATAGATGAATCTGCTTGGAATTTTACTGGAAAGTATCAAGGGATGGAAGCTTAAGGAATTGTGTCCTAATTGAGTACAATATGAATGAAATGAATGAAACTTGCTCCAGTCTAATTACAAATGAAATGTAGTTACAGTGCTCTTGCAGTACCGTGGAAATAGAGATTTATGTGGTGAATAGGAGTAGAGCAGTAGTTAAGAGGAACACTACTTTTTAATCATGATCTTGATAGTGCTCAATGGACAGACCTCTCATGGATATTACAGAGAACTAAAATCTATGGAGGTTAAAAAGATTAAAATTAGCTATCAGGAACAAATTCCCGTAGTCAGCCACATCAGTGGGGTTGCAGTGAGCGCAAACCAACTCTGTGTGATTGGTCTTTCTGAAGACATTCTTGTGCTTTAGAAATGTTGTGTTGGACACAACTCTCTGTTTTATTTTCTGCACACACTCTTGAAAAAGGTACTTACTTATTATAAAAATACTAAAAGGTCTGGCACTTGTTTAAAAAAAGTGGATTCAACACATCTTAATGTTTCATCCTGATATCTATCGTATTTGGAGGCTGTTTCAGTTACATTTTGAAGGGAGAGGGTAAAAGAAGAAAAATTCATTCGGAAAGGCGTTAGTGTTGGATAAACCTCCTGTGCTAACATCTTTTTTATTTTTACCTGCTATTGCTTCAAAACTCAAAGCTACTTTAGCATGTCGTATTTAGCAATGGTGTGACAACTATTAATAATACTACATATTTTGGTTTTTAGTTTCTATTTAACATATACTACCTTTTGTAAAAAACATATGCAGATAAATGATGTTTCTCTAGATTTTATGCATTAGAGAATGTTCGTAAGGGAAGAGGGAAGAGGTTTTAAATAAATGTGTAGCTTTTTACTGTTCTTTTCCCTTTTTAAATGATACTTTTAAGTCACTACTTTTTTCTGGAAATATACTGAATATTTTATTATTTAAAATAGTATACTTTTATAGCTGTTTATTAATTTTGGTTGACTACTAACTTCTATTTTGGTATTTATTAATGATTTGACACTGTAGTATATTGAGATGTTTATTTTTCTATCAGAGCTGTAACAATTATGACATGGCATTATTTTAATGCAACATCATTGTACTTGCTCTCTAAAAATAAAATCAATATTTAATCCATGTGGAATTTTCATATTTTTAATGCGTGGTATATCTGTACTAATTTAAGAAAGAGACGTTGGCCTTTTGTTTTAAAGCTGTTTCATTAAGGTGTGTAAATATGTCCAGAAGAAGAAATACATGATTACAGTGGTTTTAAAGTGAAATAAGACTATCAGGAGAGATGAATCAACATATGAAAAAGTACTAGGTTTATCAGATATAGGTAAGCAGATGAATACACGCTCAGGACAGACTGAAAATGTGGGAAGAAATAGCAGTGAGCACTTTAACACAGTGACCCCTTTGACAGTTGACACAGTAATGCACCTTGTAAGGTACGAGATCTTTCTGACAGAAGTATTCTATGAATTAATAGGTCACCTTTCTTCTGCTTTGCTCTGACTGGGTGGTAGAGAAGCAAGTGCTGTGGGAATGGGAGAATTTCTGAGCAGATGCCTCATGTGTGCTTCCTATGTTGATGTGTACAGGTGAAAATACATCAGTGTATCGGGAAGGAGCCTTTATTCTCCTCTTGTGTAGAATCAGTCGTAGCAGTTGCATTACAAAGAAATGCCATCCATTTCTCATGAAAAGGATGTAACAATTATTGTGTGTCAGACATTGACAGTCTGTGTTTCAAAAACACGATGCACCACTGGGAGACAGCGGTGGCACTAGGAAGGTGCCCCACCTCCGCACCCCGAAAAGACGTCGCTGGCAGTGCCAGCTGTGCAGCTCGCTGGGGCAGAGCAGCGTTCATTTTAACAGGATCTAGTTATTGTGGATGAGAGTTAGAACCAAGTGACTACTGATATATGTGCCATCAGTAGGTCACTTAGTCTCCAGAAAAAGAGGCACTGCATAGCAGAAATGAATAAATATTACAACTTCAGCCTGTGCATCTTTATTGCATTTTCTATCAAAACAAGGAACATAATCTCAGTATATGGCTGATGAGATTACGGCTGAGAAATGTCCTGTCACAGAGACAAGAGACCCATAAACATTCACTGACATACAGAAGAAGCACATTTATACCGTGCCACTAACTGAGAAATGCACTTTTTTCCATGACAGCTTTTTGTACATAGGCCATTAATGTTTTTACCACCTCAAAGTAAATATAAGCCCAGAGTGGAATTTCAGACATGTAGTTTTAGTATGTAAACTGAGCTACACAGAACTTCTTTTCTGCCAGCTGATACGTCATCTTGAAGAAGTCAGTGTTAAGACTGACCTTAAGCCCCGATAAACAGTGATGCTGGCCCCAAGCTATGCTGCATACCCTCTGTGCTGTGCAACAACACTGAGCTCACTGAAGTCTTCCTTTAGTCCTATGTCCTCAAAGGTGATTGTTCAAACCTGTCTATCTACATGCCTGTATGTCCTGGTAGTGAGGTGTTTTGGCACTATCCAGTCATCACTGTACTGAATCACTTTTCATTCCCTTCCATGAAGTTGTCAAGTGAGGGCAAAACACTGCCTTAATTTGGCTCTGATGTAATGCAAGCAATATTTTATTGCAGATACCACTGACAAGAAAAAATCTTGCTGCTCAAGCTCTCAGAAGAGGGAAGAAACCTAAATTACAACCTCTCAAGCTGGAAGAGGAAAGTGCTTTTGGCTACTTTTTTGACAGCAGTCATGTAGGTGAACACTGTTACAGATTTTTTTTCCCTGCATGATTCCCATTGTGTTGGATACAGAATTTGATCGGATATAGAGTGGATGTGAGGAGAAGAGATGGGCATTGTCAACCATTGGGCATAAGCTGTCTGATCAGCAAGGTGGTTTGAATGAGAGTCTAACTATGCATGATGACAACCAAGAAGTGATTATTAGAATTAGGAACAAGGACTTTGTTAAGAGGGTGATCCTTACTAGTTAAGATCTAGTGCTGATCTGAGTGGGTAATTTCTTTTCCTTCCAGGTCTACAATAAAGACAGGAATCTTGGAAGTACACTCCTGCTACCTTGGGTTTAAAACAGAACTGTCTCTGTGTACTTTATGAATGAAATAAAAACTCCAGTTTTACAGAAGCCTAAATGGTCTGAAGCTGCCTTTGGTGCAATGGTATCATCAGTGTGGGGCTTCCAACCGCTCAGTGGTTTGCTTGAGTTTTGATGTTGTCCAAATTCTGACTGTTCAGTATTCACATTATCTAGACAGAGGCTCCAAGTCTTATTTATTAGGGCTGGAGAGCAGCTCCTGACCTTTCACACTACGGGAACTATCATGGGTGGCAGAAAGCAGTTTTTCCTGGTTTTTTTTGCAAATCTCTGTCACCTAGCCCAGAACATAACATGGCCTGTAATTGTTTTTTCATCTTGTACTGCATGATTCATGAAGAACAGTTACTTTTTAATAAAGAATGTGAATGCAAGTTGATAAAACTTAATTATTAACCACAAAAACATAATACTGCTAAACTATGTCGCATTAGGCTTACTGAAATCAGTGTATGTGATGTGTTTCATTCATCTTTGAAGCTTGCCAAGTCCTCCTTTTTGACTCCTAACCAAAATTACATCGTAAGCTCTGGTTTATGCTCCTGAAATCTGGACAGCCCAGGGCCTCATTAGGGTTCCAGCGCCCTCAGAACTGCTTGTAGGAGGAGCCCATCTCACAAATCCACTCCTGAGTGCTCAGCCTGTGATCACAGCCCTAGCCTGAGCTTCCTTCTGGAAGCATTGGTGAAGGTACAAAATACATGGTTTAACTGCTAAGGACACAGGGGACACGTCTCTTGACAGGGTGCGCAAAGAATTTGTGGACGTGCCTTTGCTTTACTTTAACAAAGCAGGGAGTTTAAGGGTTTCTAAGGGTTTAAAGACTTCTAAGACTTAAACACAGGTCTCCTACCTAGATCGCTGGTGTCTTTAGAAGTTTAAGGTGTGCAGCTTGTGGTTTGTCTTCTGTCCTTGAATCATTCTGCAGCTGCCCCATGCAAACTCTTTTTAAAAAAAAAAAAGAAAAAAAACTACCTAAAAATAAACACTTCCCATCTTTCTCAGCTCCTTGTGCACTTTTCACATTTAAATTGGGCCATTGGAGATTTCCCCCGTGTGCCTTCTTAGAAAATTGCAGGCACTGAATCAGAGGACTTGCTCATCAAACAGTTGATTTATTCGGAAGAGAGCTTTATTATTACTGTTAATATTATTGAGTGCACAGGAACAAGCTCAGGAAAAGTCGGTAGAGCAAAGCTAAGAGCTGCTTCTGCCTGCCTTGTAGCAGCCAGCAGTCACATTCCCTTGGTCCTTTCCAATATGAAGAAGTCAGAGAGATTTCTTGGTGAGCTAGCCAAGCCTGGGAAACCCACAAGGATTCGCCAGCTCTGAATTTGGACCCCTCCCAGCTTCTGCAACATGTATGCAACACACCACAACGGGACGTTTCCCTTCAAGTACCGTCACTTTGATGACAACTTTTATTATTTGATAATTTGATTTTGTGTGTGAGAGTGAGTCAGTGAGTGGGAATATTTCACCCAAAGAATCTATCACATTTTACTAAGTAGCCTTTCAGCCTGTCAGAGGCAAATCTATACTTTTTTTTTTTTTTTTTACTTTTAAAGTAGCAGCTCTCCTACCTTCCCATACATATCTGGAACTTCCTTTAAAAAATTCTATACATTTTCAAGTTTCTCTTGCTGGGTAGGCTGTTATCAGAGCGAAACTTCCACTTGAAGTGCTGTCCAAAATCTATCTCCTTGAGAGATAAACTGCACTTTCCTTTTCCAAAAAATCCTTTTGGCTGGATGTCCTGTATGCTAAACCTAAATCACAGAAGGCAGATAGAACACCTTCACAGCACATTCTTGGCTCAAGGCCAGCTTCTAATTGCAATGTTACAAAGTTTAAATGAGGTCTTTAGCCAATTTACCTTTTTTTTTTTTTTTTTTTTTTTTGTAAGGAAACAATCAAAAATGTGTCAGGTCATTTTGCAAATGAGGTTTGAGCCTTTAGAGTAGCTGGGCCCTTGCAGTTCAGCTGAAGACCATTACATGCAAACACCAAGGGCACCTTCAAGTAGCAGGTCCTTAAGGTACCCTTTGAGAACAGCCTTAACAGCTTCAGAAAGTTAATGTTTGTAACACATGTTGTAACTCCACTGGAAAATGGACATTTATCCTACCTATTTGGCAAGCCAAAATATAAGAAACTTTATTTTTTTTCTTAGCTGTGATGAGCTTCTTGGCTCACAAAGAATTTATACAAGCAACTATTGTAGAATATACTTATATTTTGCATTCTGTTTTCACTCATGGGGAACAGAGTTTGAACTACCTGAAAGTAATGCAATGTGCAATTCACTGGGCTAGTTTTTCCTTTAGGAGATTTGCTTAGCTAGTTAGTGGTTTTCTGCTTAAGTATATTAATGAAAAATGTACTTGATTTTTTTATGAAAAAAATAAATATTTAACAAACAGCTTCCAAAGTCACTTGAAATATCTTGAAGGAAAGTTTGCTAGTGAACTTAATTACTATAATATAAGCAATTTTATATCTTCAGTGACTTAATTTATATGGAATTGCTTTTACCTTGCCAAATTTGACTCCCTACTTGTTCAATGCCTTGTTACTATTCCTTGTCTAGGGCAATGCAGGTACTTGCCAACAAAGTGAAGTCTGCAATGTTCTTTGAACTAATGAGATAAGGGAACTAATCTTGAGCAAGCTTTGGCAAAGGCAACTGCTATAATTTTGTTATTATTACAACACCTGGATTATTGCAGTTTTATCTGATATAAAATTAATAATGGAATTTATATCCAGCCCCTCTTGAAGCTACCTTATATCTTAAATCTTGTTAATTCTAAGGATTATTGTTCAATGGGTAACTTACTTGAAGAGTGTCTTTTTTCACTAAAGGCTACTGAGGTGTCCCTTACGGCAATATTTTTCAAGTATTAATTTTAGTCTAATTATAGTAATATAGTTTTCCATAGCCTCCTCCTATAATATCCTAAAATAAAATTTCATTCACACTGCACATAAGGAAAGTCAGAGTCACTATGCCTTATGCTAGGAATACATGTGACATTAGCTGAAGCATGTTCTTACAAGAGCACTTGTTTTTTAAACCATTTCTTTGAGAGAATAGCCATACTGTTTCAGACCTAGCATCTGCATAGTCCAGAGCAGCTATCTCCAACAGCGGAAATAATGGATGCCATGGAAAAAGTAAGACCAACTGTACAATACTTTCAACTTTACCCACGCTTCCGATTGTTTTCATCTCAGGGAATTTCCTAAGTCTGATTAGTTTGTTTAATCAGTAACTTTCTCTTCCAATCACTTGAGTACTTGTCCTTGAACACACTTTTTTTTTTCTTTTTAATCCACCAAGGTTAGAACAGCAGCATAAAGAACCACTTCCTTCAGTTTTGAACCTGTCACCTTGCTTGGTGGCCCCTATTGCCTTTGTTCAAATAAAGTGGGCATTGAGCTCTATCAGCTCTGTTCTACAGGGCTTGCCAGACCTACCCAAGGCATCTTCTCCAAAGTGAAGACTTCAAGCTGACACGGCCATTCCTCATAGTGAAGCTTTTTGTTGTTTTTGATCATCTTCATTTCCTCTTTTCCAACACTTTCCTAACCTTAGTATTTAATTTATCTTCCTCTAAGATGAAGACATAGACCTATATTCAAAATGTAAGTGAATGACCTATTTACATAAGGACAGACACGTCCTGCTACTACCTCTCCCATGGCTTCTCAAATCCTCTTCACTTCATACCAGAACTGTCCTTAACTCAGGAGCACATCACTGCCTTTTCTCTGGCTTTATACTTTTGAGTTTGTGGTCTCCTCACACTTGTCCCACACATCAGATGCTTCCCTGTCAAGGTTGCTCTACCTGATTCAATATGAGTGGGAAATCATGACTGTATTCCTAGGCTTTGTTCAAAGACTAAAGCTCTGACCTTGCGCCACTTGAAAGTGCTGGCAGAGATTCCTCCAACTTTTGCCACAGCACAAGTCCAAATCCACTTGTGTACTTATTGAATCCAAAGATGTGAAAAGTTTCATATAAAGAAAAAACTATTAAGACTGATCTGAAGGTGAAGCTCAGCACCACAGAAATCTGTTTTGATATTCTCCATAGCATTGGCCTGTGGGAGCTTTTCTACACACAGGTGTTTATTTCAATTAAGATAGACAACTTGACAGGCTGCAGGAGGAAGCCAACAGGAACCTCATGAAATTCAACAAGGATAAGTGCTAGGTCCCGTATCTGGGGGTGGATTAATGCATAACATTCATCCAGACTGGGGACTGGCTAGCTGGGAAACTGCTCTGCTGAAAAGTACCCAAGCGTGTTGGTGCCAGGAAACCGAACATGACCCAGGACAGTCCCCTAACAACAAACAATGGTCAACAGCATCCAGGGTTGTGTTAACCAGAAGAAAGCCAGCAGCAGGAGAAAAGTGATTAGCCCTCTCTAATCCTTAGATGACATTTAGAAAACCGCATCTGAGTTTTGGGACATTGAAAGACAAGAAAGACATTGATAAACTGGAGTGAATTCAACAAAGGACCCTCAAGGTGATCAGATGCTGGAGCACTTGCTCAATGAGGAGAGGCTGAGAGCTGTGTTTGTTCAGTGTGGAGAAGAGGCAGCACTGGAAAGACAGACGAGCAGCCTAGCAGTGACTATGGGGAAGTTATCAAGAGCACAGAGCCATAGCGTTCCTGTGTGAAGAAGTGTGAAGTGCACTGTGGTGTATAGTGGGATAATGTGAGATAATGCACGTTTACTGACACTAGAGCTCCAGACTGCATATCAGGAAAAAGTATTATTATAAGAGTAATTAAGGTTGCTCAGAGAGACTGCAGGATCTCTGGCCAAATCCCTAAGCAACATGGTCCAATGCAATGGCAGACCTCCTTTGAGCAGGATACTTGGACTAGAGACCCTGTGAGGTTCCTTCCAGCATGAACAGGTTGGTGAGTCTGTGACAAACACAGAGTTTGGTTAACCCCAAAGGGGACCCTGTTGCTCCAACTACAGTCCTTCTATAATTCCTTCCAGGGGCCTGGTATATACCTGGTATATGCAAGTGATCAATGCTACTGTTAGTAAGAGTTTACTAAGGATCTGATGGGAAGAAAAAAATGCAATTTTCAAACTTCTGTGAAAAGCAGACAGCTTTTCTTTAGCTGAAGAAATAGCTATAAAAGGAAATTCAATGCAGTGAAATTTATAGCATATGTTGATGTTTAATGTTTATTTCTCATCTGTCTATGGGAGAGTTCTGCCATCTAAAACAGGGACCATATTCCGCTCTGAGGCATATTCAAATCCCCTTAGCTTCAATAGGAATTGCATCTACATAGCTGAGGGCATGGTTTGGCCCTTGGTCAACGTTCTCCTAAAAGCTAGCCAGTCTTCTTGCCAATTTTGTTTTTTCTTGCAGTATGCATCTTTTTCTTTCCAACGATTCTGATGTCATTTCTGTTGCTCTAATTAGAGTTCATCTACTTTAGTAGGAATATCTTTGAAGTCTAATTAGATTTCTTGAGAAAGACCTTGAGTAATCTGAAGTACAACCTCACATGATCACTTCAGGCCAGAAGTGTCACACAGTAGTATTTCACCAAATATTACACAATTTATCTGCAACTCATGATCTCTTGCTACCCATGAGTTGGATCTGAAAAGTTTGTGGAATATCAATGAGATATCAGAGAAGGGCCAAATATTCTTCTTACAGTCCATCACATTTCATATTAAAAATATCCCTTTGGAGGATCTTTCCTTCTTATAATAAGCTAAAGTTTGTCAGTTACACTGGAGTGATATCACTGATGTCAACAAAGTTGCAAAGCATAACTTGGTTCACTGTAATTTATAAATACTAGGAAGGCAATTTTAATTTATAGGGAATATAAAAGGGATTTACTGCAGATATAAGAGAAACATCACAACAGACTGATGTCCACCCTATGTCAGCAAAGCATAGAGTACTAGAGTGGAAAATTTTCTATATAGAGTTAATACCGGCCTAAAGTGGAGACTACCACAAGACCTATGGAAGTAACAACACTGCACAAAATTCTCTTAGGCTTTCTCTATCTGGGATTAGCTTCACAGACAGAATAGCTCCTATGACTTTTCCAAGGAAAGCCTTTCATGTATGTCAGATCTGTTCTGATACCAAGGGTTCAAGGCCAGGTACAGGCTGCAGCAATAGAACTACCACGATAAACTAAAACAAAGTAAACACAGCTGTAGCCTATGCTTTTTTTTTTTTCTCTCTCCTGAGATATGCTTAAGTGATCGTGTAGAATTATTCACATACTACAAAAATCAATCTTACAACCTTTCTGAACCAGTATTTGGCCTTGTCTGTCTGTCATGGTATTTACAAGTGGGTCTGAAATCAGATGTGGTTTAGCTTTAGAGGAAGGAAGTTGTTCAGGGAGAGGAGGGGCAGAGCCTACACATGTACATGGCTGAGGTTTATTCAGGTGGCCCAACACAAGTCATACAAGAAAATAGTGGGGAGTGGGGAGAGATGCTACATCCTGTATTACGGCATAGTATAACTCATGTCCAATGTATAAGGGCCTCTGCTTTGCAATGCAATCCTGTCCTGGATTGTTTGTTTAGTTTTGTTGTGGGTTTATGTTTTTTTTATATATATATCACAGTGACATTTTGTTTACAATTATGATATTTTCAGCTCAGAAGAACCCAATGAGTATTTACAAACTTTGTGTTAGAACTTGTTCTTAGTAACTTGATGTTAAGCCATAGTTAGTCTGTCTTCAGAGGAATAGATAGCAAAGCTTGCGTCAGACTCGTGCTGAGAAATGACTGTGTCCAATTGCTGAGCACAGCCACCTTCCAGCTGAAATGCCACAGCTGTTTAATTCAAGTTAATGCTCCACTGAGCTCTAGAAGAAGGTGCTATAATGAAGGTCCTACCTGACTGGAATTGCTGAAAGAACTTAATTAGCCAGAATGCAATGGCCCACACTGAGCTGCAGCTGACACAACAGCTTTAACAGTGCTATGGCTGAGAGCACCGAGACATGTTGGTCCATCCTGTTCTCTCATCATGTTCCTCACAGCTCTGCTAGGGGTCAAGGTGCCACCAACGCCAGGGCTGCTTCCCACCAAAGCCTGAATTTCCTCAGAGATTTCTCATTGAGGCTTTGAGTGAGCATGACCCTAATAAGAAATTATGAGATCATAGCCCGGGGTTGTATGGCCATAAGCCATTGCTAACATGCACCATACAGACTAGGGAAAAGTTTAGTTTTTCAATGTAAAGACCTTGAACCAGATACAATTAAAATCATAAAATGGGTATGTGTATTGCTCAAGGTCATAGAGAAATGTCTTTTGTCTTTTTTCTTTTTGCTGTTTTCTTCCTCTCTGGGCTTCTATAATATTGCCTAAACTATTGTGATGTAGCAGTTACATTTTTCTTATTAAATTGGAATCCTAAGGGGAAAATTCTTCTCTCTCAAATTTCTCAGGCAAAACCAACTGCATGGATGCCTAAAACTGAAGTGAGCTCTTAGCTGATGACTGTAAGTTTACAAAAAAAAGTAGACTTTGGCAGGAAAAAGTGCAATTATGAGAAAGTTTAATCCACTGTAGAATATTGTCTCATGTTTCAGAATCAAATTGCAGCCTTCAAGCTATTTTAAATATTAAACAGAGGAATATAAAAAAGAGAAGCTATAAACAAGGTAAAAACACAGAATCACATTATGGCTGAGGTTGGAAGGGACCTCTAGAGACCACTTAGTCCAACAACTCTGCTCAAGCAGGGTCATCTAGAGCACAAGATGGCATCCAGGCAGGTTTTGAACATCTCCAAAGAAGGAGACTCCACAGTCTCTCTGGGCAGCCTGTTCTAGTCCTCTGTTACCCTAAAAGCAGAGAAGTTCTTCCTCATATGCAGATGAAACTTCCTGTGTTTCAGTTTGTACCTATCACCCCTTGTGCTACACTGAGAAGAGTTTGGCCCTCTCCTCTCTACATTCTGATCCCCTCTCAGTCTTCTCTTAGGCTTCTGCTAAACTTGATGTTAACTTCAGGAGCTCCTCTGGCAGGACAACGCAGGAGGTGCTCAAGGGCTCAACTCAGCGCCCTCGAGACCTAGAAGCACAAAGGGGCAACACAAGTTGCACGACAGGCTCATCTGCAATACAAACAGAGCTGAGCTGTTGGTGCCCCCAGTATCACATCCAGCTTAAGCAGTCCTTGCCACACGTTTCAGTCAGGACACCTAGGAGTCAGCTCCAGGTTCCTAGGCCTCTAGCAATGAGTCAATGTGGAAAAGAAAGGAGAGAAGCGGCACAGTAAAAGACACCGGCAAGCTACAACCACCATCGCTCATGCTAAGTTGCACTAGGCCTGCATGAACTAGAAGAGCATTCGAGGAAGACACAGTCAGCAAAAGAACAAAATCCTGCTCAGGCAAAGGGAAGCAGTTTGGGCAAAGGGGTGCATGCTATGCCTTTGGAGACATGACAGATGGAGAATTACAGACAGGGACAGTCTTCTCAAGGACAGGTTCTCTTCAGGAAGAGATGGCAGCTGCTTCAGCACCTCTGGTCTTCAGGTTCTGTTATCTCACCCAGGAAGGCTCAGCCTCCATCTTCAGCCATTCCTCTGGCAGCCACAGGGACAAGGGGCACAAGGCAGCAATAACCCCTCGCCTCCTTCTACTCAGACCAAAAGAAACAAGCCCCAACACAACCCCGGGATCTGACAGGCCTTTCCCACACTCTCTTTCTGTCACCCTGCCACAACAGCCCCAAGGAAGATGGACCTTCTCCCCCGCGCTCCCTCAAAACAGACCACAAGAGATCACAGCTACGCGCACAGCAGCAACAGAGGGACAGTTCCCTGCAGGGCACAAAGGGAAGCCTCGCCAAAGACCACAAACTTGAGAATTGTATTGATGGACGCAGGACCATGCACTGGCAGGCTAGGCTAATGCCTCCTCTGTCATCTGGGCATGGCCCCCTTCCTCGCCCACTCTCGGCCACCAGATAGCCCCAGGGGAAACACTCGTGGGCCTTTAGAGGCCCTGGCCCTCCAAGGATGATGGCGAGGTTCTGCTGCCCCGCTGGCCCCGGCCACTCCAGGCAAGAACTTGCTGTGATGGGTCCCTGTAGCTGGCGGTGGGTCCACCTCCATTGGCTCCGCCCCAGCTTCTTGGGGAGGAGGATCCACTTCCATTGGCTCCGCCTCAGCTCCTTGAAGAGGAGGATCCACCTCCATGGGCTCCATGCAATTGCTTGCGGAGCCACTGGCAGCTACTCCCGCAGGCCTCAGTCGGTACCATGCCGTGTCTTGCTTGGGGTTGCTGAGGCCCACTGAGCTGGCCATCCTGCACAGCGACCTTCTCAAAAGCGCCTCCCAAAGAAGTTCTTCAGCTCCGTGCCTCTTCACCCCTGCCTGCTCCAAGTCTCCTCGGAGCTAGAGGAGCTAGAAGCTCGGTCAGCCAGACCCCGCTCCCACGCGCCCGCTTTTATGCCACCCGGCACAATGAGCAGTGAGGTCACTGGTGACAGCACAGGCCACTGTGATGGCAGGTCCAAGCGCTGGGCAAAGGCGGCTCCTGGTAGAGTGGCAGGGTGAGGAGGGTCCACTTGGAGGGGTGGGGGAGAAACAGACCATATGGACTGAAATATGTCCTCCTTGCAGAGAACCAGGGGCTTCCCAAGGCCTGGGGCAATCTTGAGCAGCTTCCACTGGTGCTTGCCACTCTTCTTAGCCCTGTGCCACTGCTGCCACCACCCCACAGACCCTATACTGCAGAGCTGCACCTAAGGTCACCTGGCTCCAGCCAGCAAGGTCCTGGGGTATTGGTCCACAGCGGGCATTGCATCTTGTGTGTCCTCCCCTTCCACTCCATTGATGAATGAGTTGAATAGCACTGGACCCACTATTGATCCCTGAGGGGCACCGCTATCCACAGGCCACCAACTAGACACTGTTGACATATATCATGACCTTCTGAGCCTTGCCATTCAGCCAGTTCTTCATGCACCCTGCTCATCTAACCCACGCTTCCTGAGCTTCCCTATGAGGATGTTATGGGAAATGGTGTTGAAAACCTTGCTGAAGTCAAGGTCAACAACATCTATGGCTCTCCCCTCCAGTCATCCTATTGTAGAAGGCTGTCAGGTTAGTCAAACACAGCTTTTTCTTGGTGAATCCATGCTGACTACTCTTGATCACCTTCTTTTCCTTGACATGCCTAGGGATGGTCTCTAGGATCAGCAGCTCAATCAGTTTTCCAGGGATGAAGGTGAGGCTAACTGGTCTGGTTTCTTAGGTCCCCCTTGTTGGCTTTCGTTCAGTTGTCTGGTACCTCTCCTGTTCTCCATGACCCTTCAAAGGTGATAGAGAGTGGCTTAGCAAAATGTAATACTACTCACTCTAACTTTAGACAGGAAAGGTATTCTGATACTACAATGATGAATGTGATTTGATTTCATAGGCAAAAGTGCTACATGCATTTTTATTGTTATTAATGCTTTTATTTTCCTGCAAAAAGATGGGCTTCTTGACAATCTCAAGAGTATGCTAATTTTGATATTTTGAAAAAGAAAAAAAAGAAATGAGTGAAGTGCAGATACCTCAGTTTAATGTTTAATTTTGATTTCCAATATCATGCAATAAAAATGTCAAGAATGTGGTGAAGCTCTACTGAGTTTTACTTAACTCATGTATCTGTGCTTTCTTTGATGTTTTGGTCTTGCTTTTTAACTTTATAATAAACAAAGAAAAGGTGGAAGTCCAAGATTAAGATAGAGACTCAGTGCGTTCTAAAGTTATGCATTGCTATGTCGATTTGTAAAAGATGTGTTTCTATGGCCCCAATAAAGTGTTCTCTAAAAGAAAATCTAAAACCACACATTTCTTGAAATTTAACATGTAATACAGTCTATGCCTGGAGGAAATGGCTCTCGGAAAAGAAGCGTGCTACAATTAACTTTACAGTGGTTGAAGTTAAAATGAAACAGAACTTATTTCAGTTGCTTTATAGGTTATATAGCTGTGGAAGCACAACTCATAATGTTATTATCTTGTATTTTCCCACACTTTCAAGAATAGGTGCAGCAGCTACATCTGAAAATACTTGCCTCTTAGCAAGTATTCCTGGCCACTAGGCCAATGTATAGTTCCTTGGGCAGGGTCTGCAAATGGGAGACGCAGACAATTCGCCAGTAACCTACATCTTTATCAGCGGGTTATGGTGATGGCAAATCATGTGCCAGCAGTTCACATTTGCTCTCTTTGCTTAATATGAACGTATAAGTAAATTCAGGAATCCCCGGTGAAATACCTGGAGATGGGGTGATATTTCTTAAAAAACAATCAAGAACAACACTTCATTTTCATAATCTGAACTCATCTATAGGGCCCTCCTTTATGCTTTAATTCTGCAGTAATCTAGTTCCTATCTTGGGAACAGCAGATACAAAACACTTGTGCTATCTTGCAACCAGTATTCCGTGTATTAGCAGGGTGCAGGTTCTGGTGCTCAAGTTTTTCGCTCTGCATCAGAATGATTAAAAAAGAAGGACAAAATCTTCCATGCCTTAAGCCAATAGCATATCTCTTCTGCCAGTAGTAGTATGCTACCTCCAAGGTTAACAATAAACTCATTAGTGCTGCAGCCCCCATAAGACTGCCCCATTAAGGACAGCTCATACTGCTGCCTTCTGCACTGTTGTGTCACTGGTGTCACATGAGCCCTTGCTCCTCAGGCCAAGATGTAGACAAGGCATAGACACATCATTCTGGCACTGTAGGAAAGGCAACAATACTGTGTCATGAACAGGACTCTGTTTCCCTGCCTAGGAAACCACTTGGCTTCTTTCATATTATAGTGTGGGTACCATCCACCATTACATGAAGTTTGGGCAACCAGACAAAAAAAAGAGCAAAAAAATGAAGACACCAAAATGTCAGTACCAACTTCATATGGATAATGCATTTACCTCTCCACATAGCTATCACATATTTGAGTTTTCACATGAGAGAGCAGCACGCTGACAGAAAAGGAGGACTCATCTTGCCAAATATGTTGCGCAGTATTTCCATTTTATAACATATTCCAATTCCTAGTCCATGGTCTTAGTATACTGTGGTATACATAGGTAACTGCAGCAGACTTTCTAGGCTTATGGCAGTGAAAGTTTCAATCAACCATTACTTTTTCAACAGGTAATAACTCTGATAGTTAAAGAAAAACAAACCATTAAAATATTAAACAGCTAGATTCATCCAAGCAGTATTCTAATGTTACTCTAAAGTAAATGCCATTTGCAAAATTGGAGTTGTGCCATAGTGAATCAGACCCCAAAACTGTGCATTGTAAACAGATGGTTGTAACTCAATATAAATTTCAATTCACATAAAGGGATCTGTTGCTGTTTGTGGTTTTGTGGCATCAGCAAAGCTCTGAGAATAAATTAGAGACCTACAGTATATTTATACTATGTGCTCTATTCTCTTGACAATTGTTTTAAAATTCTTTAGGAGAAATAAGCACTAAATGTTCTAAAAGGAAGGCTTTCATCCTCAAAGCTTTAATTTCAGAGACACCAAGAACTTCTGATTCTGCCTGTGAGTTCAGTAGATCCAAATAGTTCCATGTGTACTTTTAATTCATACAAATGCAAAATATCTGTTTCTGGGTGCAGGAGCACCCAAAATTCTGCTTTACTCACTCATATTGCTCTGTGCAATACAAGTCCTGAACAAAAACACAACTTGTCCCTCAAGAAGTCAATTTAAGTCAGGATGGTCCATTTGGGACACTGTGATCTGCAGCAACTGCAATTATGGGGGCATTTAGTGGCTGTCCTTTTTTTTCCCCAACTTTTTCTCCAATCTTTACATTGACCATTTCATAAGTCAGGACAGGATTAGATCAGGGTTGCAGTGTCTCCAAAAAGCAACAGCAACTGCCCCTAGACCTGACGATTTTGCCTTCTTTTCCCTCCCTGAAAACTGGTGCTGGCCAGTGGGCAGCACAGGAACAGGTCATGGGGAGACAATTTTGATCCTGAACTACTTTATCTTCTATAGGAGATCCAGCTTGCACGCTAGTTATTACTGGTGTGCTGCTATTTCTCTTTTTCATACAGAAAAGCAAACTCTTCCTTTATGGTAGTGCCTTGGATGCATGTAGGAGTTTTTGGTAATATTCAGTACATGCATTTTTTCAGTTTTATCCGGTGGTTTGTGGTCTCAAGGGTACTCCTCTTCCCCATCAAGGGGATCCCTCCTCCACACATGAACTGGTCAGCTATTCATACAAATATTGTTTATTCTTTAATAGGCATAATTCAAAAAGAGAAGAATTTGCTTTGCTGCAAGAGTGGAGTCTCTGGGATTCAGAGCTGGCCTTGTGCCACGGTTTCCACATGAAAACTCTCTGCGCTACTCTCACTCTTTCCATAGCTGCTTTCTGCTTCTACAGATTTCGTGGGTATAGCTATGTACTTAATTTCAGCCTTTTAAAATTTTTTTTAAGTGCCTGCATGAAACTAAGCATCTGATTGTCCCTTTAAAGATTTTCAAGAAAAAAACCTCATGAGCCTTGGAACTGATGAAGCCCAGCAGACCGGCATTCTCCATCCACTTCTGCTCTCCCTGTATTTCCCTGATAATCCTGGCATGCTTTCTCAGGTCCCTTCTGCTTTGATTGAGCAGGTCAGAGGTAGAAGCAATGCATGTGCTCACTTGCAGAGCGATGGAGGGCTCGTCGAAAGGCTAACAGGACACAGTTGTTTTCTTTTCTTCTTTTGTACCCACGCACCATTTTCTTCCTTCCCGCACTGGGAGAAGCTTTGTAAGTTTGAGAATATCATCCTGCTGTCATCTTCCGGAAGTTAGTGGAGGCAAGTGGCTAAACAAAAAGAAAAAAATATATTGTGATTGTGCAAATCCCTCCTTTTCTTATTTGTTAGGAAACCACAATAAAAGTTACATCAGCAATTCTTAAGCTATATCCTTTGTTCAGTGTGGGCAAACAACGGTGCCCACCCATGTTGCAGCAGTGACCAAACTTGCATCTGCCCACGAAATAACATTCTGAACCTCAGCTGTAAATCAGAATGAGCCCTGAGGAGAGGTCCAGTATGAGCAATGAGCTCCCAGCAGAGCCCATTTGAAGGATGCAGTTGATGTGCAGTAGTATTACCATGGTCAAAAATCAGCCTTAGTTGATTATTCTTTTCTTGAAATGCAAGAATCCATCCAGTAATGCATTATCATGAAAGACTAACATGTATGTCATAACCTTCCATGCCGTAAGTTATAATAATTTACCTAATTTTCTTCATCAAAAACAAAAGAAAGTAAATAAAGTGTTAGAGCTGACCTTATGAAACAGAGGCCCTAAAACAAACTCTGCAGTCAGACTCCTAGCAACCCAACTGAGAAATTATGGTAACTTCTATGTAACTACTGTTTAAACATATTAGTTTTATCTATTTTTAAAACAAAAGTTATTTATCAAGAAGACCATTTTGTTGGTTTTCTTTTTTAAGCTAATTTGAAGACAGTGGCAATACATAATTGAAAGCAAGGTTTGGCATTTTGACCATTACTCAAATCACTGCTTTGCTTGATCTGTTAGAGTAGTGATTGCATATATCGTTCTTCCTATGTGCTGCATGATTTTGTGCTTGTGTTTATTACACTGTAGGCCAGATAACTACCTTGTACTGCAGCTAAATTTTTTATATGCTTGCATCCAGAGAAAAGACTACACAGTTTTGCAATAGTTAAATAGAGCAATTGTGCCATCCAGTGGCTAGCTCAGTTAACTCCTCTGTTCTCCCTTATTTGGGTATTTCTTTTTTTTCTATATAAAAATATGTAATTACTGTAATTTAAAATGTTAATTCCATTGCAACATTCCATCAATACATGTAATTAGCAAATTAATTCTATCCATAGTTTGCTTTATTTTTCTAATATGCTGCTCAAAATGAAGACACAAAAGAGAAGAAAGATGTTCTGTATATCCCTCTACATCAGTCACAGGTAACTTACAGGTTACTACACATCCTCTAATCAAATGTCATGTCATTCAAGAATAGTCCAATGCAGTTGATTTAAAAATCCTAGCCAAATACTTTGCCATAGATGCTGGACGCATTTTAGCCATATCTTTATTACTTATTTGACTTCTGCTTACTGTTTCCATGGGACCATTGGCAGCAACAGGCCAAGAGAAGCAGCTCTCAGTCATAACTAGCATACAATGTCCGTGGACTCTGATAGAGGCTTGAATGACGTGACACCAATATAACTTTGTGTAGTAACAAATATAATTAAGTTTATAGGCTAGTTCACAAGTCATCTCTGTGGCCCTTTGCGTAAAAGAGTCACAGAGGAAGAACTCTATGATTTACACAGAGAGGGACAGCATTCAAATATGATCAATCTTAGTCATATTATTACCATGATTCTGATGTAATGTTTTGGAGCAAAGGTGAAAACTGGTCTTTAATGCTTGAGTTTGAACTGAGCAGAGTGGGAAATGGGTATCAACTTTCCCTCATTTCCAAATCAAGGTCTCTGGTGACATTCCTGAGGAAAGAGCACCTTCCTGATTGTGACATTTTAGTAGTGAATCATAAGCTTGTTTTGGGACAACGCATCCTTGTGCGCAATTAATATTTTTTTAAAAGAGAAAATATTTGCATCTCTACTTCGTGTTGTACCAAGGAATAAAATACCTAATCATCAGTTTTCTGGGATCTATATGACGTCTCTAACTTGGAGAGAAGCAACACTGGGGACACAAAGGACAAACAGGAGGTGCTCAGGGGAGGCAAAATATAAGGAAAAAAGGATAACACCGCTTCTAAAACCCAGTTCAGAAGAAAGGAAGGAAAATAATTCTGATGAACTGTTCCAGCTCTTCTGCCTACATCTGTGATCTGAGAAGTTCCATTGCCCTGAAATAATAACCCAGGGCAGATTAAGTTGCACATCCCAGAAGGCTGTTGCCTGGAGAAGCAGTGCATCATTAAAACAGAGTGGGAGACTTGTGCTGTGGTTACAGGGCCATTTAGAAAAATATCACATCTCAGTGTACAATTGCAGCCTGGTCCTCGCAGAGCAGCAATGCCCTGGGTTTAGTCCAGGAGTGAATGGGCAATGCCCAGCAGTCTGTCTCAGTTTTAGCACATACCCTCTCTGTTTGGTTTTGTGCAGGTTTAAACAGAATTTTTCAGCTTCTAGGTCTCTACACAAGGTCCTGCTGTGGAGCCTGCCCAGGAGTGGCATATACACAAGCAGTGATCCCACACAAAGCACTCTGCTACATGTAAAGCAGCCAGTATAGCTCCCATTTTGACATGTCCTCCCCGTTTACTTCCTCCACAATAGTCAAATGTAGATTATGTCTTGCTACGTAATGGTGTGATTCCTTGTGAATTAAGTATTTCACGAGCAATTGAAAACATATTTTGTTTAAAAGCAGCAGTAACTACACTTACGCCAAGTAGGAGTTCCAGGGAAATGTCTGTGTCATTCTGGACTGCATTTCAGTAAAGTTTAACACTGCGTGTCATTACATATATTTTCCGTCATACTGTGATGTGAAAGTCTTGTTAACACATTTTTAGTCCTTCTGCTATAGAGACAAGGTCAGGCTTTCTTGTAAGGAAGTTCTTTCAGGTAAACAAAATTTTATCTTGGCTTGAAGTTTGAAAAGTGGCGAGAGATTTAGAGGGTGTCTTGAGTTGTAATAGACCAGCCTATGAGAGACTTAAAACACATTTTTGTTTTCAATGCTCCAGAAAAACAAATATATAATACACATAAATGTGTGTGTATATATAAGTATATAAAATATTTGACCAAAAAGATCTGAGATTTAGTTCTGAATGGAGATGAATAACTGTGACAAAAGCAGTAATTTTCTGTTAGATGCTTTCCTTCTTTTCTCAATTATAGAAACATAACCTGTCATCAAGAGATAAGGGGGAACAGGAGGACAAGGGCACCTCGAGACAGATTTCTTTAGCACCTCAGTGGCAAAACCCTGTCTTGAAAAGAGCAAATTTTGAAGATGGTGACAAAACACTTTCCTAAGAACAACTTCTGAGGTGAAGAATTCACTGCTCTGAGGCCTTTTGAGGAAGGAAGGAAGGAAAATGCTGACAGTCATTACTGTTTCTCTCCAAGTGTGTATCTGCTCGGCAGATCTCTGCTGCCTTCTGCGTGGATTGCAGTGATCAAATCCAGCTGAAGTCAGGGCCAGGTGTGGATACAGCTTTGTGTCTGAGATCAGCATGGCTGAGAAGACCGTGATTCAGATCAAAGGAGAAAAATATTTAGTTTGAGCCCTCCTGAAGAAACTATTGAATTTTTACTGAAAGAATTTTTACTGGATAGATGACCTAATGTGCTCTGGGAAAGCTTAATTGTTTCTTACAGTCTAAATGGATGTTTTATGGTTTTATTGTAAACTGTAGTCCTCATATGTAATGCTAAGAGAAGACAGCAATATTATCATTTAAATATGCAACACTGGGAAATGCCAATATACCAATAATGAGCCAAGTAGTGTCAATAGGGAGATTTTTTCCATCCTTCTCATATTTTTAGAAGCCTTTTGAGCTTTTTGAGGCATATCTGAGCAGAAGGGAAATAAGGACATGGTGTCTGAGTAGATACAGCAGGTCTCCCTCTCACAGTTTGTTACAGTAGCTTTCCAACCCATGTGAATTTCTGAACATCCGATTGTTGGGAGAAATTTCCTTCAAAAGTATAAAAGGGTTTGGGGAGCCTTGGGAACTTCCCATTGGTATTTACTAGCCAGAAATAAGGCTCAGCCTGGTCCATCAGCAGGACCTCGGGGTTTCCAAGATGTGAGTTGCACTGGGGCAGCCCTCCCACCCGAGTCCGTCGCACTGCTGCAGCCCCGGCGAGCGCGCAGCAGCTGCCGCAGCGCGTCGGCCGCCCTGCAGCGCCCAGACGCCGTGCTGCCCCCCGCAAGCCCCCGCGGCGCGAGCCCAAAGCCGAGAGCTTCGCGCTGCTGGGAGTCACCAGCACCGTCAGGTCCGGCAGCGGAATAGCCGGCCTGCTGTAAACACACCTTGTTAGTGCAAACGTGGTGCTAGGACAGTCTTACAAACAAGACAGTCACCAGAGCTGAGCTTTCAGCTCGTCTCAGTATATACGGCTTCCATGCAGATTCACATGCACTGGGGTTTGAAGGCTCCCTAATGAAGCCCCTTAATTCCTGATACCTGTTTTTGTTTTTTGTTTGTTTTCGTTGTTCGGTTGGGGTTTTTTTTTTGCATTTCTAAACCCGACTGCCAGTATCTCTTCTCCTTGGGGAGCACTTGGCAGTGCAGACTCCTGTTGAAGCTGAAGCTAATCTAAGACCATTTTGATAGGCCTTGGCCTTGTTCCAAGGTCGTGCTCAGTAAAAGCAAAAACACAGGCATGAGTCAGAAATTCATGCTTTTCAGGACTTGCCCCACCTACAGTTTATCTATAGAGGAAGTTGACAGCCGAGCCTGACCTCTTCTTAGGACACTTTTATGTATCCCACAATTATGTCCCAAAGTGCTGAATGATCTTTTTCATTTACCAGAAAAAACGGTCAGGATGATTCCAAGTGAAAAAAGCTATGTCATGTCAAAAGCAAATATCAGAGACAAGGCATCTTCCAAGCAGGAATCCTGCTGCAGCATTAGTATTTGTAAGCTATGCTGAAATAAATTGCTCGTGATAATAATTTCTCTATAGGCTTAGTTGTTACCACCGAGGGGAGGGTGCCAGGCTTATTTTTGGGCTGTCTCATTAACCACAAGTGATGAGCATGTGTACAACTAGCAACTCTCATTCCTAAAAATTCAGATATCAGGAATCAGCCACCAACAGGGAGAAGCAAATTATCATTGACCACAGTGCTTCGTGTCCATGTCCAGACCTGTGACCATTTGGTCACCCGCATTCTCAGATGTTGAGAAGACACCAGAGTTTACAAGATACAGACCTTTTCCTGTTTTGTAATACTATGATCCCATGATTTATTTCCCACTGTGTTTTCCACACGGATTGTTCATCTCTGAGGCTCTCTTGTCTTAGGACTTGGTGTTCATTTTTAGAGAAATTACCTTTTTGCTTCGAAAGTCCTCAGTAAGCTGCTGCATCAAGAGTTCAGGACCTAGTCATCAGTTACCTGTTCAGTACTGGCAATTCTTTTTGATATTCAGTTAATGGGTTTGTCTGTTTGTTTGTTTTGTTTTGCTTTTCTGCTAGCATTTCAATTCTCATTCTTGTGTATTTATCATGAAATATAACTGCAAAGGGAAGTAGGCAACCTGCAAGAGAGCCTTAATTTTTATGAGGGTATTTGACTGTGACCTTTCATGAAGCTGCTCCCAAAACTTTACATTCGAAGGTTCTGTGTCTTCTTCCATGTCTACACTCTCACTAACCCTTGTGGGAGAAGCTGAATGATTAAACTGAAAGCTGCATTATGTTAAAACTATGTTATGTTAAAAGAGATGTACATTTTCTGATTATAGCTGGAGTTATTGATAAGGTGAATAACTGGTTATAAAGGGTTATAAGAGGTGTAAATTATAATTGAAAGGGCTCCTCCTTAGTCAGTTTGAAAAATCACACATTGTGTAACGCAGATCAAAGTAGCTCCATCACTGCTGTAGCTTTTATGGCTTCTAAAATAATTGAATATGCTGAAAGCTCCCAGGGCTCCTGATTTTGATGGACTGGATTAATAATTTTTTATTTGATCGTCTTGACTTTTCTTTTATTCTGAGGGAGTTTGATACGAATTCATACAGCTCTTAATGGAGAGCTTTATGGAAACGTCTTTGTCCCATTTTGGAGTGATTCAGCAGCGGACCCTCTTGCTCACATGAGCAAAGTGCAACCAGGATGTCTGCAGCCAACCAGGGGCAGAGGCATTTGCACATTGAACTGAACAGCCGGCAAGAAGGAGTGTCAACGGAAAGGTAAACTGGGAGCCAAAACTGGGGTGAGGAAGGGATGTTTTGTCCCTAATTTCTGTCCAGTGACACAGACAGTTTCTCCCTACAAAGCACAAAATCTGGATGAGTCTAGCAGAGCATCCTGGCAAAAATAAATGTGAAATGATTCGAATGAGAGCCATCCATGAGACCCCCTTTCCCTGAGCTTTTGGAAAGTAAAATCAAGCAGCAGGGGGAAGGAGCAGCGAGTATCGTCAGAGCCTTTCCAGAAAGCTGAGGAAAGGCCTCAGGAAGGGAGCAGAGCCTTGGGGAGGCGGTGGCGACGTCAGCCACGTGCTGTGGCCAGCGGCGCGAGGGGAGGTGCGGGCGGGCGGCGAAGCGCGGCAGTGCAGCCCCGCACGGTGCAGACACCCCGGGTGAGAGAACCCTGCCGGGGAAGGAGCAGGGCTCGGTGCAAAGCCGCTCCATCTGTCTGCCCTTTTTTTGGTTTTTTGGTTTTTTTTTTTTTTGGTAGGTACACTCTCAGGTCATAGAAGTGCTCTGATTTCAGTTATGTCCTTAAACGGCCCAAAGCACCGAGAGGGCGGGTGTGGGGAATTTTACTGTGTTGAGAATGTGTTGCCGTACACAATACAAAATGAAAAAAAAAGGGCATAAAAGGCAAAGGTCTTCTGAGATTAGATCAGTAGAACAAAAAGATAAGCTGGGCACAGAGGATATAGGTGAAGCCAGACTTCAGTTCACTCTTCTGAAGTGAATTGAATTAATTTCTTGTCTCAAATGTGAATTAAGCAAGCTGAAAAGAAGTGTGTCGTGAAAGTGAAGCAGTCTTCGCTCTGCCATTCCCTCCGAAGGCACTGGGAGCTCCCTCTGCCCCAGGCTATGCACACTCCTGCCCGAGTCAGGGCTCTTCCCACTGCTCACACTATTGCTGTATCTTTGGGCAGGTATTTCCAGAGCTGAGAATACTTCATTTTGTAGGATGGGGAAGGTCTGCCATGCAAGAAGCCCTCCTCTCCTCCCTGACATTAAACCTGTGAGTCTAAAGGAAAAATGCAACTGTTCATAATATGAGGCAGTGCAGGCTGCCTTGCCTGTACAAAAGGCACTTGCAGATACCAATGACCATGCTGACAAATGTGCCTGCTCTTAAGAATAAGGTCAGATTTTGAGATGCTGACCCCTAGAAGCTTAATCAAGGGGCACTTAGGGAAAAAAATCTGTTTTCATTAAGATGCTGAATTTGGTAAAAGAAAAAAAATTACAAAATATTTTAATCGGAATGAAATTGCACTTTTCCACACACAAAAATAAAGTCAACAAAGAGTGTGGATGTTCAAGTCTCTTGTTCATTGCCCCACGTTGTACATGTAAAATTGCCCCACGTTGTACATGTAAAACTGTTTGTGGGTAATGGTTAATGAATCAGATCAGGCACCGGGGTTCCTGTTAAAACAGGTTTTAACAAAAACCAGTCACAGAGTGGTTGTGTTTAATTTGGATTAGCTCTCGGTTGTGCGACCTGCTCCAATGCTGCTAAGGGGAATGTTTGAACTATACCTTGCCCCTCCTTGCTCATACAGAAATCTCCAGGGATACCATCAGGATATTAGTGGAGGAAGGCAGAGTCCGCCGTGTCTGGGTCTGCACTTGTATTTTAGATTCACTCGTTAGATGAAATCTGAGACAGTTACTGGACTCCAGGACGTCAATGCTACCCAGCAAACATCCTAAGGGAGACAGCACAAGATCTGATGCTGTCCTCTCACGGATCAGCTGCTTAATCTGAGATAGAGTCCCCGTGGTTCGGAGAGGTTAGAAAGCATATATCCTGCAGGACGCACGCCTCAAGGATACTCCTTCAAAAGAAATGTACAAAGGGCCACAATGTGAAAAAAATTGAAGTTTTCTGTTTCTGTTCAAGTTTCTGTTTCTATTCAAGTTCATTCCCATCCATATTTTCAGCCCATGATTTCTATTTATTGCATTCAATTTATTTATGCAGCATTGGAAATTCTGATTTAAAATATAAGTTTCTCTTCTGAACTTAAGCCAGGGAGCAGTCTGGGCATGTTCTCCCTTTTGGAACTTCCACTTTTTTCCCATTTTACTCATCTAACAAAAACTACATTACACAGCCTGGCTATTTCTGCATCTTCATAATAAGCTTTTTTTTTTTTTCCCATTAATTATTTGATCAGTTTTTATAGGCTGAAATCCAGTCAAAGTGTAAAAAGATAGCTTTATTTTTCTTCCCCTAATCATTAATCTGCAGTTCTTAGCCTTTGCAATATGAAGAGATAAGCCTTCTTTTTTGGCAGTACCTTCTTTTTCCACTCTTATATCTGAAGATTCCTCAAAAGCTGGCAGTAGGCAAGCTGACTTGACCAATTGATAGCTTCTTTCTGTAAATCTACCCATAACTTCAGTGCCAAATTAAAAGAGCCTGTGCTTAAGGGTTTTTTTCATGACATGCTGCATCATATCAGATAACATGCACTATACATTATCTCAAGCTGATCAAGGGATGAAAACTGTCACAGTATTTTCCAATATTTTATGTATAGTTTTAAGAGTTTTGAAAATCTCAAGGAAAAATATACGAAATATGTCTTTGAAACAGCAAAGTAAAGCATCTCTACCTTTCCTGACTGCAAAGCTAAATGCATGAGCTGGCAAGACTGCTCATAACTAAAGGCAGCAGCACCACAACCACTACATTGACCCACTACTGCTAGCCGTGAACCTGCGGGGCCTTCCTGTCTTCCCAGCAGCAGGAGCAGCACTCATCTTCCTTTCAGTTGTAATGTCCAGCCATTCCTGACTTTAGTTCCCTACATGGTTTCCCATGAAACAACAACAGCAAAATTTATAGAAACATCAATACCAAAAGGCAAATCACATTAAAAACTTCTGATGTATGTACATTTCCTACCAACATATTTTCGTCAATATTAACAACCTCAGCCTCTTTCATTAGTCACATTGTGCATAGTATCATTTAACAGTCTTATCAACGTCAACGCCCAGTCTTATGGGCTTGAGTAAGCTTATCTGTTTTTTGTTTGATTGGTTTGTTTGTTTATTTTTTAATAATAACATCAGAGTTTGGCTGAAGTGTGCTCTGTTGTGGAGTTTGTTTCTATGAGGTGATTTAAAAATGCTTTTGTGGCTGTTTGAATTCCTTTGTCTTTGTTGATGCAACTTCAATGGCAGGATTGTTGGACTGACCTACTCAGATACCTTTAGAGAGTTGCTTCTTTTGGACTTGATTGGCTTTCTCTTGGCTACACACAGAGAGAAAGTGAATTGTCAATATTATGACTTGGATCATGCTAAATTATGAAGTAAGACTTTTTTTTTAAGCATGTTTTAATATTTTTCTGTTCCTCTCAACTGGTGGTAGCATTAACTAAAACAATTCTTAAATAATACAGATATGAAACTACAATGAGAATTGCAGCGGAAGTTGGAGAACATTCTTAACTGGGCACCTTCAGGTTACAAATGGGGGCTTTACTTCAAACAATCTTGCTTCAAAGCTTTAACTGACCTCAGCATAACTTTTCCAAGAGCAGTTTGACATTTCTACACACAGTCACAGCTGGGTCCTTCAATTTTAAGATAAGTATATATGAAGAAATAAAACTTTTCTAAGACAGCCAATTTGAGCAAACCTCAAAAATCCTGGGTAGAGAGTCTGGGACAAACCCAAGCACATTCTTTTGTGTCAGGCCATTCCCTCATCTGCAGTTTGATTGCAGCATCAAAAATAGAATAAAACAAAAGCTGCATTTCAGTGAAGATAACATCAGTAAATAGTTAACTTTCAAAACAACTAACTGCTGTCTATCTAACTATCTGCTTTCAAATTTCTGGGTCATGTTTTCTGTCTTTTTTCCTCCTTCTCTAGTTATGTAAGTTTTTATTAGTTTCCTGAAAGTGTGCAGTTTTCCTGCAAGATCTCCCAGTACTCTAAATTCTCTGAATTGACCATCTCCCCGGACACAACTTGCACAGTGGAGTCTGTTCTCTGTGTTTTTCATCTTCTTTAAAATACTGAACGTACAAGTTGTTACATATACAAATAACATAAGCAGCTAAAAGCCCAATGTTTTTTCCAGTGCCAGTGAGGTCTCACTTGATTAACCTGCTGAGTGGGGCATGAAATGCAAAAAATAAACGTTCCATGAGACAGGAACTACACAGAGTAATGGAGCAAGCCATGTTTTAATGCTTTTATGAATGTTTATGCGTTGTGTTCCCAAGGTAAATGAATATTTTATTATTCTTGGTTGATACACTGGAACCGATAATACACAAATACCAAGTACTGGTAAGAATTTATGAACACAATTACAAAAGCTGGGAGAAATGTCACAGGTGTGATTATCAGGCTTGAATAAGCAGCCTGTCCGTTTGGCTTCATTTACACACCTAGGCCATCTTCATCAGTCCATCGAGCTAGTTCAGCAGAAATTTGATTGTTTGTAAAGCAGCACTTATGTTTAAGGCTGTCACAGTACCTCCAGTAAGTACAGTTGCAAGCTGTAGCTAAACCCACACTGCTCTATAAAGATTTTGCTTTGCAACCTAAAGCTCCACCAGAAATATCTGTTTTTTAGAGCTGTCAAAAGTAAATTCTATGTTGGTATCCTCTGAGGAGAAGATTCATGATTCCTGGAGGCCATCAGGATCACCTGGTTAGCGCACCTAGCCGCCCACATTGGTCTCTCTCTGAGCACCCATAGCATGTGGTCCTGAAGAATCTCTTCATTTCGCATTTGACTTTTTTTTTTTGCCAACAAAGCTTGATGCTGCTTCTCTTTGCTTGCTCCTTCACAAAGTTTGTGCAAGTTTTCATCTGCTCCAGTTTGACTAATATTTTTCCGTATTGTATCATAGCAAAATGATTCATCAGAACAGTACAGCATTACAGGCGCTCTAGACCAAATACATCTTCCTCATCTAATAAACCAGCGATCTAATCCAGAAAAGCCGTCAGCCAGAAAGATCTTATTACATTTTGTCCCACTTTCCTGTTGCAAAAGAATTTGTCATTTTAGTTCATCTAACTGTTGATTAAAAACTGGTTCTAATGAGTGTATGACTGAGACTTGTGCAAACTCTGTCAGTTTTCAGTTGTCTTCCTCCTCTTAACGCCTTTTATCATTACATATTCCAAAGAAACAAAAGTTAAAATTTCATAACAGAAGTTGGTGTGTTAATTTAAGATTAAAACACTTTGATAATGATTATGTTTCTCTGTAGATATGTATTTAGCATTATTTCTAGTAGTGATAATGAAGCAAATTCCAGATATTGTCTTGCCCATCAACAAGTTTTATTGTAAAGTGCTATAATGAAGTTGATCTCTGGAACTAAAGATAACAGATAATTTGAATTTCTCAAGCTCCTAAAAATGTTGAAGAAAAAAGAAAGAAAAAAAAAGATATTTGCTTGTTAGAGTGACAGGTTATCAATTAATGGAACATATGGTACTATTTATATGCAAAATCTTTTTGTTTGTAATGTTATAGAGAGGAGGTGAGATTTCCAAAGAAAGACTGATAAATATTAAATTTTTATTGTTAGATCTTGGATACCTTTGAAGAGAAAAAATGAGATACACAAAGAATTCCTAGTGGCTCACAAAAGTTTCTGAAGACACCTAAAATCTTTGAGGTGAAAATAACAAGCATACCTCCAGTGATGTTTGTTTCTTTTTTTTTTTCCAAGAAGTGGCATATGTTTTAGAAATATTTTGTCTATAAATCCTGCCATTTTAAATGTGTTTTGAGAGTAGGGGGTCAACCTTATGGTCTTGCAGGTAAGATTCTGCCAACCTAGACATTGAAAACTATAAGGAATATAACCACTAGGTTAATTTGGGAAACGAATGTCAGTGTTTGGAAAACTCCAGCTGAAATGCCACACTGTTAGGAAGAATGTTTCAAGTGGTATAAAGGAAACAACCTGGGAAAAAATCTAAATTTTCCCAGGTGCTGGAGGAAATGATAGACTATCATCTACCATCTTTACTACCTATTTCAGACTCCAATTTCTTCAGCACAGACGTATAGAATTATATAGATATGGTCATTTAGATATAAATAACAATGCTTATCCTTATAGGTATTAAAATATGTGACAAAGATTTAATACTTTTGGCAGGTCATTTTATAGGAAAGCAATTTATAATTTTCACTACATATCTCAGGCATTCACACACAATCACTAAAAGGACAGAATTCTTTTTTAGTATGAAATTGATGGTGACTTTTCAATATTGTTTATGACTTCCTGGAAAACAGTCAGGTTTTGCTGAGAAGGAAAACATCAGTTTTCAAATGTCCTTCTGGAATCTTTGTTTTGCTTTTGAGAAGCTAGACAACTTTCCCAAATTTAAAGCTGAAATGTTCATTTCCTCACCTTTCAAAAGATTTTTAAGTTCCTGCACAAGAACGTTCCCATGTCAGCTGACCTACATCTTATGATGGATGTCTGCAGGCATTTAGAAAAGTACTCTCTATGAAGGAAAGTACCTGAGATAGATGAACTCACACATCTAAGATTATGGCATGCTTTTGTGACAGAAATTTCTTCTAAAACAGCACTTCATTGAGACAAAGGCACTCTTACATTTAGAAGAGTGTAAGTCTACTCTTCTTGGGGAAGAAAGGCTCATAGCTAACTTATAATATTGTAATAACCTTGTTGTATGTACAGTCTGAGCTATACTACTCAGTAATAATCAGTTTCTAGACTTTGGTCTTGTGCACTGCAGAGCTTATTTTATGTTCTGTGCAGGTGGCTTTCTTCCCACCTGCCTTCTTTGCCACTGATATTCTTTAGATAAGCGAGCTAAGTTTAGAAAGGGAAGTGTCCTACTCACCGCAATGTCTCACTATGACTGTTCATTATTATGTAATGTGCGTGATAAAGGGCATCTTTCTTGTGATGAAAAATAAACTAAGCTCAACTCCTCCTCTCCTTCCTGCTTCTGTCACCTTGCTGGAACCTCAGAGACAGGCTCCTAGTTCACAATCTTTTTACCTGCTGAAAATACTAAATATGAAACAACCACAAAACTGTCTGATAAAGATAGCACATTTTGCAAGTGACTTATAGAACAGATAAGACAACTGTAGACAAGACAAGAAAACTCACTTGAACTCTTCTCCCTGACTCATGGAAAGTACCTGCTGCATGTTTATAGAATCAGTCTACAGGAAAGATAATAAAAATAACTGGAGGTGATAAGGATATTATGCATGTTATATAATAGTTACAGATTCTACACAAGAAGAAAATAAGCAGGAATTAGGATTTATTTGAACATTTTGGGATATCTCCAAGAAATTGATAGGACTTCTCTCCGTCTCTTTATGACCTGTTTGGTGGAGGAAGGGATTATCTGTCTTTGTTATTGGTTATATTGAGTTACCTATCTGCTACTATGTATACTTTCAGTCCATTTGTTGGTAATTTATCATAAATTTTAAATGTAATCTGGTTTTACTATTTGTGACATTAAATGGAGATGCGATTTAGTTGCAAAGTTCAAACTAATCATTGCTCAAACTGATCATCTTTATGACCTCCAAAATATCTTACTTCATATCTGGCATTGTAACACTCAAGAGCCTGTGCCTAGAGCAACATTTCATATCACAACTTTTGCTTTTAAGATTCAAGTTATAGTTTTACTGCAACAGCCCTAAGTTTTCCAGATTTTTGTAGTTGATGCCCAACACCGTGGCCTAACAGCTCTTAGCTAGCTTTTGCTATGATTAACTAACATTACTCAGATACTGTTCCTCGGTTTCTTTGCATAAAACAAGGGAGAAGAAAAGGCTTTGCTGCTTCACTAGGAGACTGAAATCTAGTTAATAATGATGGCCTAGTTAGTTGTGATGAAAACATCCTCAGCCTCAGATGAAGCCACTGTTAAAAGGTGAGATATTAATTGATTGAGGCAGTGGTTGAATTTCGAGTGATGGGAGATGGAAGGGAAATATCTGAATTTTACTCTGAATGCCTGCAAGTTTTTACGGAGACCAGTGGCCTCTGACTGCTTTTTCTCCACTGCTGGCATACAGAGGAATAGCAAGTGCAAAGGGAATAAATCCCCAGTAACCCCTGAGAAGATGCAAAAAACGGTCAAACATATCTGAGACCTGCCTGTAGGTGTGCCCAAGAAAGCTGCCCGAGAAAGATGAGGCCTGTTATGGCAGAGGAGAGGAGTTATTCGGGGTTGTGAAGGATGGACAGAAAAACAAAGAGCCCTGGAAATTAGAGCAGGAGGCATCTCAGTTGCCCGTGTCTTTCCATAGGTCTGTTTATTACTATATAGCGTGTGATAGAAGGGCATGCCTTTTACAGTGAGAGGCTAGGAGCTATGACCTGCAGTGCACTGTTTCAAGCTCTCTTAATTACATTGCCCTTCACATTTTTATCGCACTTCAGCTAGAGCACAGGCTGCAAACACTGGCTGCTGCAAAGTCAGGCTGAGCATTTTCTTATATGTGCATGTTCTTGCATATTAACAACTCACCAACTTCTTCAGCTTTTCCTTGCAGTGTCTCAACAGGTGGATCCTCACTATTTTCCTGTTGTGACAATGTTATTACTGAGGTAAAGAATATTCTTGACTTTAGCACTTCACATCTTTCTTTTTCCTTTAAATACATGTATTTAAAAAGAATGATTGAAGAATGGAAAGTGATTTTTTTTAAACAGAGCAGGAGTTCTTCCACAGTCTGCAGTATACGCAAGGCCCAAACCTTACAAACAGCTCAAACCTTAAATAGAAAGTTTGCCCTGCTATAATCTTCTACATTTCCCAGACTTTTCCTGACCTGTCTATTTACATTCCATGCCTTCTTGAGAGAGATCAATGCCTTCTTTCATATACAGTAACATTCTGCAAAGAATGAACACGAAGAGGTCATATTAGTAAGTTCTGCTCAGTAAAAAATTAACTTTGGATTTACATCTCAGCTAATGCTACAGAAATGGTGGGTTTTGGGTTTTTTTTTTTGGTGGGAAATTACCATCTCCAATAATAACTTCTCTTTTAGACCCTTGACATAAACATTCGCTCCCTCAGAAATAAAGAATAGTTTAACAGATTTCTTATTGTGTTATTTATCTGCATTTACCAGCTATGGTTGTGTAGCACCTAAAGAGACGGTGGTTAGAACCCTAATGCTATCAAAGCATTCTCAACCTTACAGTCTGAAGGCATATACAATATAAATAGACATATGACTGGAGTGAAGAAAGATAAACAGTTTTATTGGCTTTGCTAATAAAGCCAACAATCTGCTGAGTATCAGATACTTATCTGCCTTTTCTGTCTGTAAAACTTCAGAGACTTTCATTGACCAAATCATTCAAGACAGTGGTAACAGAGTTAAAGCAAACAGATCCTAGCTTTACAGATCTTTTTTAACAACATTTTTTTTCTAAAAGACAGAACACTAGTGCAAAGATTCAGAGCCAAGTTCCCATTTTTAAGCCCTGGATTAATTACAGGATTAAGTGATATAACAAAATTAAGGTTTCATGTGAAGTACCAGTATAATTCTCCACTTTCGTTTGCCAAAATCAAGGTCAAATCTTTGGTGTCTGACTTGCCTCTCACATGAATCCTGTGGCTTCTGGTGAAAGAACCTCACTCTAGTTTAGTTCCGGATGTGCATAAAAGAACAGCTGATGATAATGTAATGTCACTGTTTAAATTTCACAGTCATGTTACAGTCTCTTCTGTTCACAAGACTTCAAATGCTATGTTTAGGGAAGCTGTTCTGAATCTCCATTCTTCATTATTCTTAGGAAAACTTTCAAAAGTGATATTCTAAAGAGTATAAGGCTGTTGTAGCTCTTTCAAGAATGTTATTTAATAAAAATATATTTGAAACATCCTTACCTTTCCGTAGTTGCGTGAAAATTAATTTGCCTACAGATATGCATTTTACATGTTGTTTTAAAACCTTCCTGAAAGCAATGTTCAACACAAGGTGCTCTTCCTATTGAAATTTATTGGACAGATTCCTCTTTTTTCAGAGAGACAACCACAGGAAAATAACCTGGGCTCTGTTCAATGCCTTAGAAATATTGAGGCTGCCAAGTTAGCAGTGCTTTAGAAATACTTCCTGACTTTTTCCTACTTTTCTTCCATGCATTTTAAGAATTTTAAAACATCGCCTATTTCCAGTGTCTCTCGATATTTAGGAAAAAAGCTAAGGAAATCAAAGTACACATCTCTCACTTAGTCTCTACTCAACTTGCCAGTCTTGCCAGTTACCGTGACACTATTGTGCTACACTGGTGTAGATTAAGTTCCCTTTTTTTTTTTTTGTTTATTAAATGTCTTAAGGAATAAGAAAAGACTTGCTCATAATACTGCAGTCTTCCTTCTTCTTCACAGAAGGCATTTTAATGATATCAGTAAGAGCATAACCGTACATGTACTGAACATGATAACTTTCTTGCCTTTAAAAATATTTAAAATAGGTCAAAGTAGGAAATGTAATGAAGATTATTAAAAATATGCATTCTAAGTAGTTACTTTTCATGTGTGTGACCACTGACAAAAAACTACATGACTTTTTTGTAGCTAAATACTCAAATCACTAAATGCAAGTCCCTAGTGTTTACCAAACAGTCTGTTTCTACATTTTCCCATGTTATCGTTTATTGTAAACTCTTGCTGTGTTTTTAAAATATGTTGGCTAATAAAATGAAAATCAGAGGGACAGTATCACAGCTTCTTACAATGCAAGGTTTAACCAAGTCAGATGTTCTTTTTTTGAATGAGTGAGCCTTATATACCGAGTCCCAAAAAGCAAGAAGCACCCCACTATCCTAAGGTCAACCTAATTTTTAGGTCTCCACAAAAATGTCAACCGAGACTACTGTGATTCCATTTGAGAGGACACTAGAGCTGAATGGGTTCTGAATTTGGTTCATTTAACAAACAACACACTTACTGAAAGCTTCGGTCGTTCTTTCACCTTGAAAAAGATAGGTTGACACACTGATATACTTCAGACCTTTAGTCACAGCGTTTCAGACATTTTAGATGTTTGCCAATAAAGAAGCTCTATAAGCTGCCATCATAGTCAATGAAATGTAATCACTGTAGTCAGTGAGATATTAGGAGCAAAGATATAGGGCCAACTAACGCTAAAGTTCATGCCTGCTTTGTTAACTGGATTGACTGTGATGAGAATTTGGGCATAGTTCATATGTAGGCACCAACAAGTAGTCTTGTAAGTGTGGGTATCTGATTTTGTAACATTGCCTGTATCCTGGCGCTTGTGTATTCTCTTTTCTTGTAAGAGACTTGGAGGAAACCCAAAACATAAATCCATCAGAATATGAATTTAAATATTTTGTGTTCCATAGTGTCAAAGTGCTTCAACTCCTGAGCAGACAGTGGAGAAGGTCTTTTCTTCCTCTCTCTCTCTCTCTCTCTCTCTCTCTCTCTATTTCTTTGAAGTTTTTGGCACTTCAGGAAGTTCTGGTTTTGTCCTGTTCCATGGTAAAATTTTTATGCATTTGGGAGAACGGGAGAATTGTTCCCATCTGGACTCTACTTAAAGCTATAAGCTCATGCTGGAGAATGAGGCTAGAAGAGATATAACATACAAAGAAAAAAAATCACCCAACTCTCAGGGGAAATAAATGGGGTTGTGAGCCTAGATTCATTCTCTAACAGATTTAGAGGTAGGGAAATAGTGCTATTCAGCAATATGGTAGAAATCTGTACTGTTTACAGATTTCTCACTGTTTACATTTTATAACTTCACTTAGTGTCTTGCTGTTTTTCCTCAACAAAGAGGAGGCTTTTTCTTATTCTAATCATGCTAACCTGACTATTAGTCAAGCAGAGTATTAGTTACAAATGAAAGCTATGAAATTCTGTGGGGGTTTTTTTTCAGATTTTAGAGCGGAATATATGTTTCTTCTTGAAAACACATGAAGTTCCATCTCCATGTGAGGAAGAACTTCTTTACTGTGAGAGTGACAGAGCCCAGGCACAGGCTGCCCAGAGAGGCTGTGGAGTCTCCTTCTCTGGAGATCTTCCAAACCTGCCTGGATCCCACCCTGTGCCCCGTGCTCTGGGTGTCCCTGCTGGAGCGGGGGGTTGGACTAGATGATCTCTAGAGGTCCCTTCCAGCCTCAACCCTTCTGTGATTCTGTGAAATTGGCCTAGAGGTAGAAAAGTGAAGGATTAATATTCAGATTGTGCCTTCTTGTTTGGTGTAGGGCAGGGTAGCATGCAACAGGTTAAAAAAAACCTGACACATTCACAGCTATACTGTCTGAATGCTCCACCCAGTAGCTGTTTTGCACATGTGGTATGATCTCCTGGGTTATATATTAAAAGATTTTGTGAATGACATCACAAGGGGAAGTGCACAGTGCATAATGACTTTGGGGATATTTAATAATAAGTTGGACAGTTGAGCTCTTCCAATTATTTACATGTCCATTTATCAGACTAGTGCAAATAAATTCTAGTGAATGACAGATTCACTCTTTCTAATGCCTAAGGACCTACAAGATGGAAATACTTCATTCCACCATTTTTTCCTTTTTGTTGAGCTAAACAAATTCATATCAATTAATACATCAAAATAATGCTTGAATAACATTATTTTTAAAATGTAAGAGCTTATTTTTCATTGAGTATGCTTTCCATTTAACTGATCTCAAATAGTCATTTTTAAAAATGCCAGTTTTAATATCATTTTGCAATGGAGCTAAAGATCCTTAAAAACAATATATTGCCTCTCTGAGTATAAGTTGATTATAAGCCAGCTAGTTGCTGTGCTGCCTGAGTGCATGCCTGTGCTAAGTCATTCATTAGAAAATTGTGAGCCTGTTATAGTTTTGGTAGTATAGCCCAAATCATTTGTCATCCTTTTGAAAAGGATAAAGAACTGAGAAATACATGACATCAATTCCAGTTGTGTTCCTCAGTGTTCTTGCACTTTCTTACAGCCATGGGCATAGCAGTAGAAGGTTAATTATTTCCAAAGCTATAGAGTAGCTATGGAAAAAGTTAGAGACTAATCTGTATTGGCAGACTGTCAATAAATAGAAAAACTTAGTACTTTTCTCAGTCTTTGAGCTACTTTTCTCAGTCTCAGGCACATTCCTTTGTGTTCCTTGGAGTTACTATTATCTCCCTAAAAGGGCATATCTTTCCGTTGACCTTGTTGATGACCACATTAACTCAGATCCAATCAGAAGTTCATTAGAGTCCTGTTTATCTGTTGAGAAAGCAGTACAGCAGCAGGAGAGTTTGGCAAAAGCCCAAGCAGAGTTGGGCAGCGAGGCATAGAAAAGCGTAAAGTTACATAACCTGCTTAATAGCGCAAATACAGTCAGAACTAAAAGTTCAGCACATCATTAAAACCTCAGACATTTCTAATCTACAGTTATGTCAACAGAATGGAAAACAGGCTGGAAATAATAAAATAATCTTTGTTTCAGTAGCCCCTTGGATGCCTGGGAATTCTATGGTCCTTGTGCAGGATTTTCATTCACTCTTGTGAATAAATTGTTACTGGTACCTTAGAGATGCTACTGGACAAGCAACGCTCCTTACCTGCCAGCAGAAGGACAGGCACAGGAGCTTAATGAGAAAGGAGGTAATGTTAGATCCCAGTCGGCACAGGTGAATACTGACACTTCTCATATTGAAGGAGCAAGAAACAGGAGGGAAAAAAAAGAGAGATTATATGGATAACTGTGGTGCTGAGCATCTACTGCATGGCACACAGAGGAGTGCATATTTTAAAGACACTAGCATGTTCCTTTTAAACACTGGGTTTTAACTAACTCTGTTTTGGGACCTGGAGTTCTTGATCTGCCTCTAATCACAAGTTGTCTATGAATCAGATAAATATAATAATTATTCTTCCTCTTGCCTGTCAGTCTGTTCTCTTTCATCTGAATTTGGTTCCATAGAATCTAATATAAAGGTTAACAAGCATAAGCACAGCAGTCTGAAAAGACAGAAAGAAAACTTTGGCAGGAATCCTACGGTTGTTGTCAGAAGTTTTTATTTCCTCAGCAGAGAGAAAAGCCAAGGATATGTGAACGGGCCATCAAAAAAAATGAAAACAAACAAACAGAAAAGAAAAAGAAAGAAAAGACAAGGGAAACAATGTTGTGATGATGTGACAACTTAATAAACAGAACTAACATCCTCCCCAACCAAAGAGATTTAAGCCAGGTTTACAAAAAGGGTAATTTCTTGTGGTAAATGACCACAGTTTGTACACCATTATGCTAGGCAGTTGCCTTCATAAATTTGCCCCATACTTCGCTATTTCAAGCTAATTCCATCATTCATCATAGGATATCCTTTCCTATTCCTGCTGTCATGCTTATGTAACCATGTAACTGGGAAGTGAATATGAGGTCAGAAGACAGCTAGGATTTTTCCACATGCAAGGCACAGAGGAAGAAATGGGAACTTCTAAGGAAGAATCAATGTGGTTTTGGAAAGAGAAAAGTGATGATGCCAGTTGCACAAGCAACTCAGAAAAGTGGGCAACCATCAATCAGGTAGCAAGAGATTTAGGAGCAGCTGTGATTGCGACCTGCATGGTGGTGTATTGTATCTTTTGCCAAAATCAGTGCTAGTGAAGTGTTAAGGAGAACAAATCTTACTATTTCTCACATATGACCTCATTTTGCTTTTGTGAATTTTCTTTTTCTATAGCAGTTTGATGCCTTTGGCTCTTGTTTAGTTTGCCATTGAGTGCATCTCCTAGAAGTTCTTCTCAGCAAAGTGATCTACACAGTCATTCCCAACCTGTACTTACTGATCAACTATTTTTACACTAGAATAGTATCCTGTGCTTCTGTAAGAGGAAAGGCATCCTATGTTTGTCAATATCCCTGTCCCACTGACTGCAGCATCACTGTGTCCTTATGTTCTTATTATGCTTAGCAATCTGACCTTTCTTACACTTCCAGAACATTTTTCTCTCTTCACTTTCAGGTCACTAAACACTTCCTTATTTGGCAAAGCTGGTATTTCACAATACTCCTTATCTTTTCTTGATACTGAGGTAATTTGTGTTTTACTCCATAACAAGTCAGCATGAGTTGTCAAATCTTTTTCTGTTTCCTTTTTCTCTTGGACTGCTTTTTCTGTCAAAAAAAAAATCTTCCCATATCCAAATCTCTCTTCTTTATTTTACTGTCCCCCTCTTTTCTAAAGAGATCATTAACGCTATTATTTACACTGTCTTTCATCCAAGTTTTGTTTCCTTACCACATTCTGCTTCTCAGGATGAAATATTAGAAGTCAGTCTCTAGATTTCTTGAAACAAAATATGGTCTGGAGCACTGTGCAAGAATTTAAGAAACATCTTTTCTTCTTCTGTCTTTTGCCCAGAGGTCATTGCAACTATGGTCTCTCTGGTCATTTCACTTAGCTTGCATGGTCTTTCTAATACTCCTGACAGGAGGAAGCAGATATAATTGGCTTGTTTGTTTCCTTCAACACCTTGGACCTGTGCTGCTGCATTGTTGAACAAGTAAATGAGTCTCCAGGGCTTGAGCCCTCTAAGCATCAAAATTACATTTTAGTCTGATATTTAACAGACAAACATTGAAACAAATCTTCAAATGTATATAACTATATACAGATAAAATAGCTTTTGACAGACATTTACATCTGTGAATCACAACTGTAACAAGGGTACAAAAGTTGGAAAGCACCTAACACACCAAATAAGACCAAGATGAGGTACAGCTCTTTTATAGCTCCTTCGTGTTAGCCCTCAGCTACTGGAGGAAGGGAAGTGATTTCCACTGATCAGCTCATTAGGGTAATGAGCCAAGTACTACACTGGGTGGCCTAGGTGTGACTCACTGCTAGAGGTTGGTCTCACCCATGTTCTTCAGTTCAGGGGTGGCAGACAAAAAGCAATAAATGGCTATGACAGTGGTAAAATACAATGCATCTTTATATTTGACTATTTTTGAGATGTTCTAGTAAAGCTGGGTGTCTGCTTCTTCCCCATACCGTATGAGGTATTCTCTTTATTGTTATTGCTTTGTAAGGTGAAAGGAGTTCTCTTCCTATCCAGATTTTTTTTAATTATGTTCCTTATGACTAATACTTCTTTTGAGTGTGGATCTTTTCTACTTTAGTCATTTATGGCTGCTTTTAATTAATCCTTTTTAACTTGACTGTGTTAAATTAATTCTCCCTTTCCTTTTACTGACTGTCCCTTGGAAGATCAAGCAAACAGAAGGTGTGTGTGGATGTTGCCTATTTGGAATTTTTTTTTTTTTTATGCAGTATTTTCCAAAGTTAATAAAATACTTCTGGATAAAACAGGAAATTCCACAGGAACAATTTCCAGAAAATTCCTTCCTTTGCCTTTCCTTAGTTTTTGAGGGTATTGTTTGTTTCTTTGCTTGTTTTCTGATAGGGAGATGCTTATTTGTCTGTATTGAGTTTAACGTATTTTCCAAAGGAATAATAGGAACAAATGGAAGGAAGGAAGTGGAAAACAACTTTCTTTTCCAGACCCCATTCTTTTCTCCTCTGTGTCATCAGGTGTGTTTGCCCTACCCATCTTTTTGGGCTGCCTTTTCTATGCAGAGGGACTGGGAGGCTGTCTCTTACCCGGTGCACAGTGACTACAGCAATGACTATAGAATCTTATTTGAGCTTTAGGTTAACAGTGTGAATAAATGACAGACACTTTGAAAAGAGGAACTGCCCCTTTCAGGAGTACCAAGCAGTAGCTGCTAGTGATTCCAAAACACATATCTAGGGACCCAGCAGCTCTGGGTTGAGGTTCCTTTCTACTTCCTTCCTTCCACTCTGCTGTCTATGTGCTCCCTCCACCCCACACTTCTCCAAAAGTCCCTGGTAGGCAGTGCCTTTCTCAGGTGGATATACCTAAAACCTTCCAGTCTTGTTATATGTGGCATATTTTTCTGAAATCTACAACTAATACTGTATTTTAACCAAAAATTAAGGTATGATGAAGGTCATACAATGTATGCAGATCCTTCACATGTGCCAAAGCTGAACTTTTCCATGAACTCCCTAGATGAGAAAACACACCTAATAATGTGTGTTATATGAGCTTTAAGATGATTAAGAATCACTTAATTCTCTGAGTCAGTAATACAAACACTAAGTAATGGCTGATGAGACAAGAAAGTACTAAAAAACAAAAGGCCTGAGAGAAGTTTGGATCCAAGTGAAGGTAAAGGGCAGAAGATGATTTGGGTGAATATTGCCAGTCAATTTCAAAGGAATATAAACAATATATGAAAGGCAAAGTGAACCTTGTAGAGAATAAAAGAGAAGCTTAAATTAGACTCAGTCCTGATCTTGTTCCTCAAAAGCTCTTCAGCTGACTAGTTCATTTGCCTGGGATTCACCTTTAGAGGAGAACAGCATTTGGGCAACTGGGGAAAATAAGTAGGAGTTTATTTTCACAAACAATAAAGCATTATTAGAAACAAATGACAGAGATTCCAATAAGAGCAGGTGAGTAAGCTAAGGAACTGTTGTTTTTAGAACTGTGGAGAAAATCTGTCTTGGAATGGGGCAAAGGGAGAGAGAGAACTTTCTCAAATAAATAAAAAAAAATCAGTTAGCCATGATCTTGATTTCATTTAGCAGGGAGAAATGAAAATACATTTTTAAAGAAATCTTAGTTTTTAGGTGAAATGCATAGACACATCTTTATTCATAGCTGACATACATTAAATAAACAGATAGCTTTCAGCAACCTGAATTTTTCAGTGGACATAAACTAACTTTCCTTAAGCCACCACCTCCCTGCTGTTTATTGGAGCAGACCATAGGATGGAGTTCCCCTGTGGCAGGGGACGATCCCACAGGTGCTTTGCCAAAACTAAAAATCTAGTTTCCAGTTTCACTAACAATGAGAATTGACTTGGAAACAGAGGGAGAAAAAAAAATAAGGAAGAAGAAGAAGGAAGGAATAAAGAAAAGGGGAAAAAAAGGAAGCCGCTTGCTGATAACCGAGCCACAGAGCGGTTCCCAGGGTGGGGTTTGCCCGGCTGGGCACCTGTGGGCTCTTCCCATGGGTGCGCCGGATCCACCTCCGTGCCTCTCTGGGCAGGAGCTCCAGAGCAGCAGGATCCAGCCCCTCGCTGCGCAGCTGGGATCCGCGCGAGGACAGACCCGGAGCCACCTGGAAACCCCCGCGACGGGGCGGCGGGGAAGGTGCCGGTGCCGCGGGCAGGTGAAGCCGGGATGGGGGTGGCCGCGAGTGGAGAGGGAGCAGGGCTGGACGAGCGAGTGCTGCGGGACCGGCCACGCTCTGGGCTGGCTTCCGTCTCTGCCGGTGGATGAAACTTGGCTACGAGTTGCCTTTCCCCAGCTGCTTTCTTGGGGATGTTGCCGATCAGCCGCTGTCCCGAACTCCGGCAAAGCTCAGTGCGCAGCATGGGCAGTGATGGTGGGCAGGGGGGAAAGGGCTGTGACCTTCACGTGGTCCTTTTGTTTTTCTGTCGTGGCTAGCAAGGGGTCTTGTGGCTGTGGTGAGCGGCCGTGGGTGAATTTTAACATTGCTAAGGGTTGTCCTTCTATTGGTAAATCCATCAGGACAAACCTGCTGTTTCCTATTTTTAAGACCACAGCACACATTTTAAAGATTAGAATGAAATAATAAGAGAAAACACAGCTAGAAATATATCAGAAAGGGTGACTGAAAAAATACAGATTTGTGGAGTCTTATGTTTGCTTTCTTAGAAGTTATGTCAGGCTGCTTATATATCTTTTTTTAACTATTGATTTAACCTCAGTGATTCAGTTCCATTACTTCCTAAAGTATACATGTGATATGTCAAGGAGCAAAACCCTGAGAAACTTGGATGTCAGTCACTGTCTCAGTATATCACTTAGGTGGTGCACGTGTAACATATATGTATATCTTTAGTCTTTGGCTTGGTGATCATGAGCAATTTTAATTGCTTGGAAAGGTTTAATCAAATATAAATTATTGAAGGAAATCTTCTATTTTTTTAGGACAGGTTAGCCCGGGTGAACTATTATGAATGATCTAGATGATTTAATATTTGTACAATACCTAAAAGACTACTTAAGTAGGTAACTGGTTTAGGTGGTATTGTTGTAATTTGTTTTTTAAATTCTCATATGAGATTATGTGTTTTTCTTTTTATCCTGCTGTTATAAATGTATTTTAGTCACTCTCTGTCAACAGGGAAAATATTGATGCTAAAATGTACTTGTTATTTTGTGTGCAGGCTTTGCTTAATGTGACTTTCATCTCTTTATCTCATAATCATCCAACAAAGGAAAAACAATGAAGGGCGATTTTGTGAATCGTGCAGAAATGGACCTCTCTGATGCTGGTAAGCTGTGTGCCTGAGAGCAGTGTGTGTGTTTGATGAACGTGTTTCACAGCTTTCAGTCTCAAGGTGTGTTATAAATCCTGCTTCATTGCCGCAGTGATTTTATTAGCCGTAGCACATTAGCAGATTCAGAATATGTGTATTCTACAGCAATTTGATGGACATATCCTATTTTCTCCTTCATATTCTTCACGATCAGTAGATTACTAGTGAACTAGTGCCACCACCCAGAATGCATGCATGCATAAGAGTCATTCCACTGAGTTCAACTGCGTTTATTCATATGAGTAAAGTTATTGGGTAGCACTGGCCTGGCCTTGCAAATAAGATGATCCCAATAAGGTAATAACAAACGTTATTGCCGTTGAATGGTTATTTACACAAATCTTTATAGACTGCCTACAAAAGTACGTAAAAACAATGCATAGATAAAATATCTATTCACAGTGAGTCAGTAGTTATGGTCAAAGCAGGTTGGGGATGGTTATTGTGTTGCCACCGTTTCTCCCTATGTTATTTGCAGTTGCTCCCTGTAGTGATTTGGCTCATCAGTTTTGTTATCCACTTGTTACATCGCATCTAGTGCTATTATAATCATAAATTGTTTTGGTGAGGTTCCTCTTTTGCATAGGTTTCTAAAGCTTTTCGTACAAAAGCTCTATGGCAACTGCTCCAATACTGCAATAAGGGTGCCGTTAGAGGCCAAGACACGGTTCTGCAGGCAGCTCGCAGGCGTTCACTATTACCTACAGGAATTTTAGTCTATACTGCAAGCAATTTCACCTTACATGGATAGCAGTCTTTGATACCTTTTCTGTATAAATATATCTTAATGGTGAAAACAAAGGCTGTTTTCATCATGAAAATGGGACTCAAAACTTTTTTTTTCTGGAGAGACAGAGATGAGCTTAAGCAAGTAAGATCCAAGAAAAATTAACTGTACTGTTTCAAGAATATGAGAAAAAAATAGTCTTTAAGATTTAAATTGCAAAAGAATGAGCAGGGAAAGATGTAAGGAAATGATATAAAAGACTGGATGTTATGTTAAAATAAAGTCTTCTTTTTGTTCCGTAGAACCTGTAAGCAAGTGGAATGACACTTCTTTCCAACATGATGAAAATATTCAACAAAGTGACCAGCTAAAGACCGAGAAAAAAAAGTAGGAGTTCTCTGAACTGAATATTGGCTGCTGGCTTTTATTGTTTTGCTAAAACGAGCTTTCTTAATTCAGCCTCTTGTGTTGTGTTCTAGGAAGAAAAAGGAGAAGCCGAAGAAAAAAGTGGTTGGAATTTTTGAATTGGTCAGTGTCCACTTTGATGGTCTGTTTTACATCTCCTTTTCTTTAGCTGTTGTTTTGAGTCATTAACGTAGGTATAACAGTTAATAGTGAAAAACTGGAAGAGACATCTAATACCCAGGAAATGCCCTTCTTAAAATTTGGTCCTTTTTAAAATTTGTACTGTTACATCAAGTTCCCACCACAGTATATTGGAAGTACTTGGAGCAGCCTAGTGTTAGTGGCATTGCAGAATGAAGTTCACCTATGTTGAAGGTGATCTAAGACATTCACACTGCACAGGCCCTTGTATTATCTCCATTTATGAAGGATTCATCCTGTGCTTGACTTCCAAGAGATTTACTGATTGACAGAAACAGTGATATGTTTTTATATCAAGTTTCTACAACAGCCATTCCCAAATAACTCTGCGCATATAAATGCATGGGAATTGAGAAGACGTTTTTTTTTTCTGATTTATTCTGTGACCATTTATGCTTTATATGTGGGTTAATGTTAGCAATAACATGTGATTTCAGATTAGATGTCCAGCCAATTAGCTGTTCAGGAAGAGCTATTTCACTTTAAATTCACATCATTTTTTAAACCAACCAAATGTTCAAGGACGGACCGATCTTAAGATCCAATCACCAATGCTGACAATTTCTACCAACAGCCAGGTGCTAGTTGATAACTCTTGTTTACATTTCAAAAGCATTATCTTAGTAAATATATAACTAGGTGGAATGCCATATGTGGCATACAGATCATACAGAGATGAACATCAATTAGAAACATATAAGATACACACTTTTTTTCCCTGTTGAGGAAATAACCATGTGTCTTGCCAACCTCCAACAACAGCTTTACTGAATATTGATTTAAATATATATGTGACCTATTAAAAATTTTTTTTTTTGTTCTTTGGGTTTTAGCATTGCTTCTCATAATGTATATGTAAAAACAAAGCATGTTTTGGAAATATGCTGTCCTGTAATAAGGATATGAATTGTCAAACATAACCTTACTCTGTTTTTTTTTTTTCTTTAATATTCACATAGTTCCGCTATGCTGATTGGGTCGATATACTTTTGATGATAGTTGGTTTGATAGCAGCTGCTGCAAATGGTACCGGATTACCGCTTATGATCATTGTCTTTGGAGACATGACAAATTCTTTTGTGCAAAGCGGCCTGGAATCCTATACACCAGAAAGTAAGTGTATAGATTTTTCTAAGTATCAGTTCTGTTTTACGAGAGGGGAAAAAATATACCACCACTGAGTGGTGGTACACGTCTGAAAAAGTATATGATGAGAAAAATTAATCCCTCTGCAAAATATCAGATCATTTAAATCAACCTTTGGAGGCTTGGACAGGACAAAACCAGCCATTTAGCTATTGTCTTTATGAAAGAACTTCAGTGCTGATGGGATAGTAGGGTGCATGGCCACCTTTTGTACCATTGGTTTTTGGACAGTGCTGCGTCCTTACAGATTCTGACCTTATTACCATATTTGCCTAGTGTCTGCTCCCATTTGCTTAATGCAGAACATCCAAAAAATGATGACCCTAGGCTGCCACATTTTATTTCCTACATATTTTAATGGCATAATTAATAGATTTTTTTTTTTTGCAGATGCTTCAGTAAATGAGTCCGTTTGTTTCGTTCCAGTAGACATAGAAGGTGTAATGACAAAGTAAGAATTTTTGTAATTATTCTATTAATAACAGGTTTTTTGGTTTTTTTATTATCCCTTTGAGCAGAAGCCAAATTTTGCCTTCTTAGATGACTTCCCCACAATTCAACACATGCCTTGGTGTTTATCTTAGTGGAGTGAATAAAGACTAACGGAAGTCTTCTAGATGTCGTGTCTCTTACAGGATACAGAGTGATTATATGGCTTTCTGTTCTTTTATCTCAGATTTGCTTACTATTATGTCGGCATTGGCTGTGCTGTGTTGGTCCTGAGCACCATCCAGGTGTGGACGTTTCTGACTGCAGCCACAAGGCAGTCAACAAGGATTCGGCAGAAGTTCTTTTTCGCAGTGCTTCACCAGGAGATGGCCTGGTTCGATGCTACCCAGATTGGGACGCTGAACACCAGACTGACAGAGTGAGGACTTTGTTTATTTTTGCTCCCCTCCCCTGCCCCCCACCGAAGTGATGTCTAAAAGAAAATTGCCATTTTTCATCTATGGAATTGCCTATAGGGAATTTTGAAGAAAACTTGGAACTGAAGTGTGAAATATTGCAGCGCTCTGAGGGAGGAGTTCATTATCCTTTTCTGCTTCATTTGTGGAGTTTCTGTGAAATACACTTTGGAGGGGTTTATCCTGGGAAACACTATATTCTACCTTTCTGACATTGGCTTTGCAATATTTATGAAGTACATGGCAGGTAGTACTAGAAAAACAGTTCATCTGTCTCCAACTAATATACAAACACTGAAAGCTCTGACACTTTACTGAATGGGTATGAACTTGCATTTATATCCAACCAGATATCAATCTGGACTCAATCCAAAGTCAGCTAAAGACTTATGAAGCTTTTCCATACACTTCAATAGGTTTGGGGGTGAGGACTGCATACCAAGTATGTGGTAGAGACTGTATGGATGAACATAGATTTTTTTTCTCAGTTATAAGATCACCTTTGACAGAGCTGTAGCCTGAAATTTGTAAAAGGCTTAAATGAATCCACTCACAACTCTAATATCTGCATTTCCTGGGAAGAGAAAAAGGAGAAGGAAAATGGTATGAAAAACAGAGATTCTTCCAAAAAACAATTTCATGATAGAAGAGAGATAAGCCTTGATCTGAGACTGTGACCAAAACTAAGAATATAAAATGCTTTAGAGAGCTCAGAGGAAGAAGCCATTTAGAAAAGGTCATAGGAGGTGAGACAGTTGTTTGGCTGTTTACTTTTATTATTCTATTTATATACTGGTTAAGGAAACAAAGGTCATTTGTGACCTAGAAACAGGACACAGAAACAGCAGAGAATGATGTAAAGTACAGAAAATGAGCCCTAGAAAATAGGATATTTCCTCTGTACTTTGGCCACACAGGAGAATAATGGTATGATTCAGCAGCTGTGGTTAGAAATTTCCCTTTGCCAATTATCAAATTGCAAAACTTCTATGCATCATGAAACTGGAGGATGGGGTAAAGTTTAAAATAAGCACTTTAAATTGACTTTTTTTCTTCTTTTCTTTTTTATTTCTTTTTAAGTGACATCAACACTATCCATGAAGGCATCGGAGACAAAATCTGTATATTTGTACAGTTTTTTTCCACATTTCTGGCAGGAATTATTATAGGATTCATCCATGGCTGGAAGCTGACATTAGTGATTTTATCAGTCAGCCCTCTACTTGCTGCGTCAGCAGCAGTTTGGTCAACTGTAAGTGTCTGGGACTAGTAAAGCAAGCAAGCCAGGAATAATCACAATTCTTCTCATATACAGGAAAGAGGAAGCAAAAACAACTAGAATGGGCTCTGAATTGTGAGACTAGTCCTATAGTTACTCTAGCATTTCTTCCCATTTCCTATGCCATTTCAGATGGTGTAGGAAAAATCAGTGAAATACCTGGAGAGGCACTCTTTGCAAAGAGAGATTTTTTTTTTTCTTGGCAATCTGATGTAGTTACATTAATGGGTACTGCTTGTATTCCTTAAGTATGATACTGGGTTTTTTTCCCTTGAAGCAAATATATGAGAAAAAAAAAATAGAAGCCATTATGTAATTAGCTTGTTTGCTTCAATATCTATTATTGCTCTTGTTTCTGAACACCTCAGCTTGCAGTATCTGTATGCTCTGAGCACCATTATGTAAAAACTACTGTTTATCTTCATTTGGTGGAGAACTGAAGTACTTGCACTGCCCATTAAAGTCATCTCTAAAGAGCAGACTTCCCTAATGCCTTCAGGGGGACCCTAAGGGGCAGCCCCTGGCACACTTCCCCGACCACACAAAATGCAAAATGCTCACACATATCGTAGTGCAGTTCAGAGGCTGTCCTCAGAATGGGAGGAAGATGAGCAGGTCACATATTTGTCCAGTCTTTCACTGTCATTTGGACACGGTTAAAAAAGCAGTTTGTGGAAGTTCACAACAGATAGAGGAGCTGATCACAGCTTTCCTAAAATTTCGTTATTGTGCCTTGCCCTTTGATTGATCTTCTTCACCAACACAATGTGCATATCATTTTGGTAAGCTGCAATAAGTTCTCTTTTTGAAATTTCCAGCTTCTGGCATCACTTACTGCTAAAGAGCTGTCTGCTTATGCTAAAGCAGGGGCTGTGGCAGAAGAAATCTTGACAGCTGTGAGGACCGTTGTGGCTTTTAATGGACAAAAGAAGGCAATAGCAAAGTAAGTTCTTGAGTTAATAATAATTCTATTAATAGAAGTTCGGGTTTAGGGTATCGGAGAGGGGTGGAAAGAGGGTGGCAGATTCCCCTTGGAATAAGTTTATCCTTCTTTAAGTGAACAGTTCACCTGAAAATAAAGATGCATAAGCAGATCAAGTCCATGACTATAGACTATTCAGTTTTACCGCTACAGTATAGTCACAAATTTCTCTTCTGAAAGAGATCTGGAGTTAAATTCAGGAATCAAAGTTATGAAAGGGTTACCCTTGCCTAGTACTCAAAAACAGCAAAACATGTGATTAGTTGCTTAACTTCTAGAACATGTGCACTGCTGCTCTGATCTTTGATTAATGAGCTTATATTTAAGCTTGACTGGATAAAGGCCTTAGGTAAAATCACATCACTGGGTTTTATTACTTTAATGCTTTTCAAATAACACTTGTAGTTAACCCAACTCAGTCCTAGTCACAGGTAGAAGGTGAGTCACTTGGTGTGCATTGGATACGACAGGCCATGAGTTCATTCACATATATGTCAAATATGCTAACAAGCAAGGAAATGAAAAAATCAGCGCATAGATACAGGCCATCACTAGTGCAGTCTATCTGGGGAATGCAAAGACCTGGTCTACAAGATCCATAAATCTCTTACTTCTTTGTGAGCTCCCATATTTACCTGGCCCTTGTACAAATTTTCTTAAATTATGTTAGCTCTAGCTCTGGGTCTTATAGTCCCAGTATTAGTTATTTAGTAAGTAGTATTAGTATTAGTGTTCGTATTTATCTGCTTCTAAGGGCTGATGTCAATCTATATGGTACTGATCTCAGCTTACTGTGTTTTGTCCTTAATTTTTAATAGTTTTGAGACTTTTTTTTCCTTCCCCAGAAGCTGGTCTAGATCATTCTGTTCCCCCTACCAACACTAGGATCTAAGCATCCTCTCATAGGAGTTCCTTCAAATTACTTTTTCATTTTCTTGAGTTCTAGAGACAAAATAACTGATATCAGGTAACTTCATACTGTCAAGAAGTAGCGGAGTTCACAAATCAGCATGTTCCGTATCTCTACCTCCATTCTTCCATTGTAGCTGAGTGATCAATTATACTTGTAACCTATACTTAAGTCCAATTCTCATTCTCTATTTTTGGATCTGTGATGCTGATTGGCTAGGGGCTTTCCAAGAAAGCAATGAAGCCAAAGCATTTCCGTATATTTGAGTATCCAGTATAGGATCAGTAGAATGCAGTAATTTACATAAACAAAATTGGTTTGAATCATTTCAGGATTCCTTCCTAGCTCTTCTTACTATGGGGAACTTGTGTGCATAAAATGTACATTAGGAAAAAACTGCAAGCTGCTGAGCCATGCCACTGACAGGTGAAATGATATATGTGATCACTAGGTTGTACTTTCCATAAAGAGCTTCAGGAAGTTAAAACTATCAGTTGGAAACTAGAGATAAGTGACCTTGAATTGGCCTTAAAAAAAAAATCTTTCACTAAATTTATCAGTCTTTGTACTGTCCTTATGTCTCCACTTGCTTTCTAGATCATCATGTCCATCAGTAAATTAACCTGAGTGAAAGATTTATGACTTTCAGAAGAGGAAAACTGTTAGTCAGCAGGAGCTCTGGCTTCTATACATTTATCTGGCTTCATCCATAGTGCCTGTTTTTTAGGAAGGGAAGGTTGTTTTTTCAAAAAATGTGGAGGACTTAATCTTACATTTGATAGGTAATGGAGATTAAACCATTTTCAAGACTTACTTTCAGAGCTGAGAAAAACAAACTTCTCAACCAGGGCATCTTGTCTTTCATCATGAAAATAAAGTTATTGTACTTGCTTGTTTTCTAACTTTTTCTTTCACAGTAGTAGTTCAGTTGTGAATGCCTAGTTTAGATATTTTCAGAATATGTCAGAGTAGATTTATTTAAAAGAATTCTATTACTTCTAGCTTTCTGTCAAAAATATTTTGCATGCTAGGTTAGAATCTGGTTAATTGTTTTTATGTTAGAAAAAAGAAAACTTTGAATTAAAAAAGGGCAGTGGGAAATATCAATCAGTGGCATGTGGTAACTAACAAATTAATAATTTCCTCATCCATATTCAGATATGATGTTAACCTGGAGTCAGCTAGAAGTGTTGGAATGAAAAAATCCATTACCACCAACACATCTCTGGGTGTTTCACAATTTCTGATATTTGGATCCTATGCACTTGCATTTTGGTATGGAACCAAACTCACCGTGGAGGAGAAAGACACCTATGACATTGGTCGTGTGCTGATTGTAAGTATAACAGTGCAGCCTTGAAAAATGCTCTGAAATTTCAAGCAAATACTGGAATACAAGCAGTATGTATAATTATCCCTACTTTCTCATCACCATCAACGAAATGCATACTGAACTAGCTGTTAAAGACTTGCTTGATATAAAAGAACTAAAAGGAGGGCATTTGTCTTGCCTAACCTTTGATATTTAAAACTTAGCCATGTAGTTTGAACAGGACATTTGAATTTACACTGTTATCCTTGAGGCAGGAGTACCTGCAGAGTATGGCTTTTCCCACTTGTCTTAGATCCTATAGTAGGGCAGGATGTCTAGGCAACAAGGTAGTTTGGACCTCCACCAAACTTCTAGCTAGCTCATAAGATAAAAGGAATCCCTCTGGTGGGAATGAGTGTGTTCTCTGAAGTCCTCAAGATCTCATTTGGCCAGCGTGTCTTTTTTTGTGAAAGGTGGTGGTGGTGGTGTTCATTTGCAACTTTACTGGCAAAGCAGGCGTGTTAGTAGACATATTAGCAATATGTCTAGGTTGCTGTTAGTTTGGAAGTGTTTGGCTGTTTTCTGCAAAAGTGTGGGTACTCGCTTAACTTTCAGGCTGTGAGTGACTTCTGAAGAGTTCTCCTCAGTTCTCTTCTTCATAGCAAGTGAGGCAAATATTGCATATGTTCGTCCCACAGTTAGGATTTCAGTTAGAAACTCTGGACTATGTTTTGGGAGCCTCATAACTTTGGGAACATCTGGAAAGCAAAAAAGAATGAATTTTGTTCTGATTGATGTTCTCTGTCGCCTGCAAAAGGAAAAGCAAAGCCACAACCATGTATAAATAGTTGTCATTCACTGCCAAAAAAATGCCTAAAAAGTGGGCAGAAACTATTATAAAATTCACATTTTGTTTTTTTACATTTGATTTTCCTAGAAAGGATGCACTAGAACCTCTTGGGGGTTGACTTGGAAATGACAAGCACTGGCAGATCTGTAATCACCACTAACCTCCTGGCCTCTCTCTGTTTGACACAGGTCTTCTTCTCTGTGCTCATCGGTGCCTTCTCGCTGGGACAGGCAGCTCCCAATCTCGAGAGTGTGGCTAATGCTCGTGGGGCTGCCTATGAAGTATACAAAATTATCAACAAGGTATTTACAAAGGAGCTTTTTGACTAGGTTTACATTTTCCAGCTTTGTCCTTGAGGGATGTAACAAAAAAAAAATCTCAAATGTCCCCAAACAAATAGGTGATCTGCCTACTGCTCAAACCAATGTTAAGCTATCTGCATTGATACAATGGAATCTGATTTTCTTTTGATACAATAATTTTTAGAATCCTGGGATGCAAATTTGACACATGTGCAAGAGGTCTCTCTCTAATATTAGATTTTTAGCTATATATAGGAAGTAGTAAGGCACTACACCACTTTGTTTAACACGTATATGTACAATTTCAGCTGAGCTGTTCTTTTCATTTGGACATTAATATTGTTATTGATAGCTAGAATAATACAAAGTTACAGTGATGATGTTGCTTTGAAAGTATGTTTCCATATTATCTTTGTCTTGGTCTTACTATTTCATGCAATAATTGTTTATCTGTGTACATGAGATTTTAAATAATACTAGAAAGCTAATATAAAAATGGCTGAACTTTTCATGCTTTACAGAGTATGAAACCCTCCTATATGTGTAACTGAGGTCCACATATTACCTTGGGATAGAACAGATACACAGAACAGTGTAACCAGCTAAAACAGCACTTCCAAAAGTATAGTAATAAGAAATGCACTTTAAAAAATGTCTTTCCAGAAACGTCTTATAGACAGTAGCTCTCAGGAAGGCTACAAACCAGACAAGATCATAGGAGAAATTGAGTTCAAAAACATCCATTTCAATTACCCGTCCAGACCTGATGTGACAGTGAGTATTCATTGTAGTTGTATCTGGTATGATGAAATCTGCACCCAGTGTCTGTATTCTTTATTTGATCCTTTTGTCATTGTTGTTCTTCAATGCTTTCTTGACTCAGATTTCAAAGGCAACAGGGCAGAGCTCTTCATCCTTCCTCTTAAAGAGCTCTCCAGGAGATGAGCTATTTTGTGTCTCTGCAGGCCAAACCAGAGGGAAAGAACAAATATTTTTATCAACCCTCTCAAATCTGAGTCAGCAATTCTCCCTACTAATAGTATCAAATAATATTAATAGAGCCATAACGAATCAGCAAAAATATGTGGAAATTGCCCACAATTTCCCAAGAAGTTGATGTAATACAGTGTAATCTCCTTTGTCAATACTAAATCAAATATAGCTACTGTCAGTGTTAATCTTGACAACACCTTTCCTGATAACAGTTAGTAACAGCCTATTAGGTGGGTGTGACTGTTGGCATCTGAAGAACTTATGGTATCAAGAATGTGGGTTTTGCTTGATATGCAGGCACCAGCGTATCACCACCGCGGAGGTGTGAACCTCACTGTTTGAAACACAGGGAGAAAAACACAATATTGCAACTATTTTAATCTTTCATTGAAAAAACATGTGTAGGCAAAATTGTAAATCAACCTGATAGAAACAAAGATTTCCCAAAACAGAAAAATATTTTTGGCAACTACATAGTACTACTCATACATGAAAAGGACATCTTTGGAGATAAAATGATTCAAAATGTGAAAATGGCAACAAAGATACCGTTATCTGTAACTATTTTTCCCAAGGTTGCTCAGGCTGTTAATAATAAGAGTTGAGGATGTTCTGGCAGTTACCTTGTCAAAACGATCATTTGTAGACTTAAAATAGAAAAAAAGAGCTTGTTTCTCAGCAATAATGCTTAGCACCTTTGAAAATATTTATGAATCTCTCAGAAAAAAATAATTTGTGCTACTTTATGAGTGTTGAAAAACAAGGGAGAACAGCAGCAGATCATATGACATATGAGTCTGCTGCAGTACCACACAAATAGGAGAAAAAGAGCCATTAAGTTTAGAGTACTGTGGCTGTGCCTATATTCATTGATTTGTGTTTTGGGGAATTTTTCCCAGGCGCTGGAATGCAATGGTCTAAGTAGGGAAGCTGTTAAAATGTTTCTTGGCATGAACTCAGCCTGTTCTAATCATCAGTCTTCTCAAATAATTGGTTTGGTAGCCAGAATGATGGAGGGACCATTCCCAAAAGGCAGGTTGCCTACTGTCATCCTGTTTTGGAGTTTAATACACTTTGCAGGCATAGTGTAGGCTGTTCCATATCAGTGGCTCAGAACATTCCCAGGCATATTTAATTTACGACTATTGCCATAACCTGTCAGAGGACTCCCCACGCTACAGTCTTGATTACTGTTTCAGTTATCTTCAGTGTTTTTAAGTAACTACAGATTTGTAAAGCTGAAATATAAATATGGGGTTGTGGATTTTTTTCCCCCAGATTCTCAAAGGTTTAAACTTGAAAGTTCAAACTGGGAAGACCATTGCTCTAGTCGGCGCCAGTGGCTGTGGAAAAAGCACCAGCATTCAGTTGCTGCAGAGATTCTATGATCCCAACCAAGGAGAAGTAAGTTCCTACAAATGAATTATAAAAACTAAGAACTATTAGGATGCGCATGAATTTCCCATTTTAACTGAACTTTGAGTATTGATTGAAATCAAAAATATCTCTGAATGCAAAAATATCTCTTTGTTTGCATAATTCTACAATTTAAACTTCAAACAAACTGTATTTTTTCTGATGATCTGACATTTTCTTTATTGTGTTACTTCTTTTTTCAGTAGCTTGCCAGAAGTAGTAAATACCAAAAATCTTTCAACAGATGCAGATATGAAATTAAAATTCTTCTTATTAGCAGTCTGTAAACTTTGTACTTCTTTCTTTCTCTCTCTCTCTCTCTCTCTCTTAAAACCAAAAAAAGCATAATCCAACAGTGCTATGCCACATGTTTCTTCCTTTTTGCTGAGGAAAACAAAAACCTATATTTTTTTCCTATTTTAAATAATTGTTTTTTTGACTCATTTTTCTGAATCTGGTAACCCACCGCAAAATTTTGCATCATTATGCATTGTATGGCTACTTTTTTACCACTTAACATGAGCTCTCATTAGCCAATAGTGTTGCTCATGAGAAATTTTTGTAGGCAAAAAAATATATATGTACCTATATATGTATATATGAAAAATGCTATCTCTTACTCTACAGTATTTAAAGAATGTTCTTTAATAATGGTTACGCTTTATTGGAACTAGGTAAGCTTTTCAAATATCAGGGAGTAAACTACTGCCATAGAGTGTATCTAAGTAGCTATCAATTATTGACACAGTAGTTCCTTAGTTATTGTTTCCACTTGATGTACATAGTTCGGTTTGCTGTTTTGCTGCTGTATTTGTGCCAATGTAAAATTTCATAGAACCATGTGGCAAATGATCTGGCTTAGAAAAATCACCTCCCTTGTCCTTTTTGGTGGACTTAGACTGCTTCTTCAACCTGATGTGAAGCTCAGCCACAGAGCCACCACCGAGAGGAGGGTGATTTGTGGCACAGGGACAGGAACACGGGGAGAAACGTAATCCGGGAAGAAGATGAAAATCTCTCAGGACAGCTTTGTTTTCAGACATGTTCATTAAACAAACCTTGATGTCTTTCCTGTTTATACTGTCTTCTCTATTTTTTGTTCATGCAGTAGATGTAAAAACTACAAAAACTCTCTCAGTTTAGTTTTCTACTAACAAGAACAATATGAAAGTTACTTTTTCTTGCAGCTGATACTTAAGTCAGGTAATAATCACTTGCCTGTTTCAATTGATTTACTGTAAATATATTTCTTCATTATCTTCAACATATGCTTTTCCTTTCAGGTTACCTTAGATGGAAGGGATATTCGGACGCTTAATGTAAAGTGGCTAAGAGAAAATATTGGTATTGTGAGCCAGGAGCCTGTTTTGTTTGCAACAACAATAGCTGAGAATATTCGCTACGGCAGAGAAGATATTTCTGATGCTGAAATTGAGCAAGCGGCTAAAGAAGCCAATGCTTTTGATTTTATATCAAAACTGCCTGATGTGAGTTCATGAACTTCTTTAGCATAAGAACTAAAGGCCTCTTTAAGCCAGTGCCCTTTTTCTGACAGGAAATCAAGACACAGTGTAACTTCCCAAAATATTCTTATAGCCTCCAGCAGCTTTCAGCTCAGGGACTTTTTGGACCAGATATTTTGCCTTTGTGTGGTTGCCCTCAATGTTTTTTTGCCTCTGTCTGGAAGAAACTCAGGAGAATGGAAGCCACATGGCTGTATTACCATCTCTGCTGAAATAGCACTCTGGGAAGAGTCGGGCTTTAACAAAAAGATCCAGAAACCCAAAAGCTCTGCATGAGAAGACATCTGTGCAATTCAGTAGGAAATAGGGAAGTGTGTCCAGAACCCAGACTGCTTCTGGAGCTTAATCTGGATTGGAGAGAGGCAGCTTTTCCACCCAAGATTCACTGCTTTGCATGCTATCCTAGTATCCTTTCAGGGATAAAAAAAAATAGCCAAGTATGGATGGTGGTATGTCCATCTCTTTGGTCTTGCAATTAAAAATAAGTATTTTTAAAAAAAAAAAAAAAAAAAAAAGTGTCCACTGCTGGATTTTATTTTTAAATTCTTCCACTATCAGAGAAAACTCAATCTCTCATGAATGTGCTGTTTCTAACATGGAAAAGCCTATTCCAAGACAGGGAAAGTCCACAGTATCCTCTTCTAAAGCCATTGTACTTGCACGGAGTTGAGATTTTATTGAGTGAAAGAGAGAGACAAGAAAATAGGACTGACTAAGGGAACTAACCAAATGAGAGACAGAATTTCAAGTCTTTCAGGAATTAGATCAAATTTTCTGCTTAAACAGCTGTAATATAGTGTAGTTTGAGACTTGCTCCTTAGGACTGAGTGATCAGGTCATCAGGATTGTGGTACCAGGGAGGTCCTAGTGTGCCATTGATATGACTTGGTTCCCTGTAGTCCCAGTAGGTAATCCTCAGCAAATGCAAAGATGTCCTTTATACAGGACTGACCACAGAGAGCCAGAGTTTGGAGCACTATGAAGGCAAAATGAACAAGAAACTAAAGTTCAAATTTAGACTTATAAAATATGTCATGGGGGTACGTGAACCTAATTAATGTCTAGTTAGACAAAGTTTGCTTTGCCCATGGTCAGGTCAGGCAGAAAAACTATCTCTTGCTTAGAAGCTGGGTATGAGCTGATCTGTCACGCTGGTAGAGAAGTGTTCACTTTGAGGCATTCCATAACTTTTATTTTCTCTTTGTCTCAGAAATTTAACACCATGGTAGGCGAAAGAGGGGCTCAGCTGAGTGGAGGACAGAAACAGCGAATAGCTATTGCCCGTGCCCTGGCAAGGAATCCTAAGATTCTTCTTCTGGATGAAGCTACATCTGCACTAGACACTCAGAGTGAATCCATAGTGCAAGCAGCTCTTGATAAGGTATGAATTTTGTTATTAAAACTATCAGCCACATGAAAAAGCAGAGTGCAACAGCACTTGAGGAAAAAATAACATGCACTTTTCAGTGTAGCTTTCTAGCAGGCTCAAAAACACTGGAAAATAAAATTTGGATGGATGTTTCAATTTCAGTGTTATAGTAGTCAACTTATAATAATTAAAACACCACTTGGGATTTTTTAGCTTCATTTTGAGAAATAGCTAATGATTTTCTTTATGTTTTCCTCACACACATGTATAGATGTACAAACACTTTCGATACAACTTTAGCTTGAACTGTTCAATTTAAAAACAAGTCAAGCAACCTTATCTACAGGCATTAATACCTTCATATACATATACATACATACATATATACACACCCCCAAATAACTTTGCTTTATTTCTGTTATTTACATAAATGTTTTAATGTAAATTGCTCTCCTTTTGTTTTTCTAAAAGGCTCGGAATGGGCGCACCACCATTGTAATTGCTCACAGACTCTCTACTGTCAGGACTGCGGACACTATTGCTGCACTTGAGAAAGGCGTTGTGGTTGAACAAGGTACCCACAGTGAACTCATGTTACAGAAAGGAGTCTACTATTCACTGGTAATGCAGCAGGTAATGGCATTTTTCTTTTTTTTTCTGTTTTTTTTTGTTTTGTTTTGTTTAAGGTATTAACATACAACTTCATTAAGATGCTGCTGAAGACAAATGCTGACATGTCACACGCCGACATGTGCTTTCCCTCTGCACGTTGCCCAGCTGAAAGTCAGTCCATCAGTGCACAGACATGTGCACAGGCTTGGATATTGTGATATATATATATACAGGCTTGGATATTGTGGACATTATGTCACAAAATTGTGACATAATCACAGCACTGATAGATTCAAGATTCAATTTACACACAGTGCTTAAAAAATTAAAAAGCAAAATAGGACTTCTGCTATCTCAGAACTAATGAAGCAACTGTGCTCGCATGATTGAAGTATCAGTATTCATGAGAGAAAAAAAAATCACTCTTCCTTCTCTCCACTCAAAATGTCTTCTGATTATGTATCCTGAATTGTCACTAGGGTTGTGGCAATAATGTTGAAGATGACAGGACATCAGAAGAAGATGAAGAGACAGAAGTGGAGGAATATGGAGAAAGCGATGGAAATGATTTTGTGCAGGAATTAACTGGTCAAGCTGATTTGGGGGATTTGGGGATCCATAAGAAAAGCAGCGTTCGTAGAAGATCCAGCAGATATAAGAGCAAGAAACGTTCTAAGAAATCCTCTGAAAAAAAGAAGAAAAAGGACGTAGAGGTTGGTACTAAAATTTTAGTTCAGCAATTAGGGATCGCTTGTAGGTATAATCACAAAGCTGATTAATTATTTTTACATAGCTGGTGGTTATGCATGCAACCTTTACTTGGTGCTATCATACAGAATATAAGCTATGGTGAGTATTTACCCTTTGGAACATGTAAGTTTTACATATCAGAAATCACATTTGGACACTATTGACATAAAATGTATCAATAAAAAAATTGTCCTGTTAGAGACAGATTATAACTGGTTAAATAAAGAGGAAGTCTCATGTTTTGTCCTATTTTATAAAATTAGGGGTATTTATTTCATTGTGTGTAGCAAGTTCTAATTCTGTCTAGTTAAAATAATGATTGTGAGATATCATTTGCAGTATTATTTGCCCCACTTCACATCAGGTAGTACAAACTTATAGATAATATACATGGCTAAGAAGGTGGATAATAAGGGTGTGCTTACCAAGTTTTAAATTTATGAAAATCAGGACTTCATATGTGCCACAGCTTCAGATTATTTAGTGCATTTTTGGAAGCCATGTTGTCTGTCTGTTTTGGAAGTCATCTTCTGTTTCTTCTCCCTAGAATATGGTTACTAGATAATACATGATGCGTAAACAACTGACTGCTTTTGTCTTACCAAAAAAAATATCAAGGGTTTAAAACATACTTTTTGCCTATTTATTATGTTCAAGCTTAAGACCTTACAGGAAGTGAGTGTACATGTTCACGGCTTAGTATTCATCATATTGGCAAAAAAAATCAAGCTTATAGTTGTTGTAATTTTTTTTTATTTCAAAAAGTTCAATTCACTATTCTGGTTGAAGCTCAACAACCCGGTACATGTGAAGCACAGGATAAGATACCCAGGAGGCAAGAGTAATAATCTCATCCAATATTTTGTCTCATATCCAATGTTTTCACTTTTTGCTTTTCCAGAGCTTCTTCAGTGAGGACACAGCCTTAGGAGTAAATCAGTAAAGCACAACAGAGCATTTATGTATTTTCAAAGGAGATGCAGGATAAATCACTGTTATACATGCCTCTTTCATACTTCTGATAATGATGCATAGACTGTATTTTGCAAAAGAAAAAGACATCTATAGCCAATTGTATTACTGCCAACACACTAGCATTTAGCTGAAACTGAACTAGAGGGATCTTTTCTGTGCTCTAGACAGTAAGACTTTTAGTTCTTCATAATGATTCAAGTGTTAAAATTGCTATTCATGGTGACCACTCCTATCTGACTTTCAATGAACTATGCTGACCCTTCTCCTCCCACGACTTCGCCTTTTGTTAAATTTTTGTCTCCAGATTTATACAGAGCAATTGAAGTCCTAGGAAATGAAACAGCAAAGCAGCAGATCTCCAGCATGTTTGCTCATTCAGAGAGTGCACATAGAGAGCTTTCAGTGGTTTAATAAGACAATTCACTACTCGCTGCCCAATTAACTCCTACTCTAAGGATTTTTGTGTTCTGGGGAACTTTCTGAGGAAAACTTGCAAACTTTCCTTTCTTCTAGGAAGAAAATCTCCCTGCTGTGTCATACTCCAGAATCCTGGCTCTAAACAAACCTGAATGGCCATATGTAACATTAGGAGTGATTGCTGCTGCAGTTTTGGGTGGGGTCCATCCTACATTTGCTGTTATATTTGGAAAAATCATTGGGGTAAGTTTTGCAAAGTTGTTAGATCCTGAACTTCCATCATCCCAGCCAGTTCTTTCCATGTGAGACTATGGGTGGGATCCACTCATGTAAATTTAGCCCCCATGGTTTCCCTTCAGGTGACTCAGACACCCAACGGCATATAGAAGGCCCTACATACCCATGCCTACATGGGGGTAGGAGGAAAGTGTCAAGGGTTACCAGTCTCTTTCCCCCCACCACTCCTAGTCTAAGCAATTTGGATCAGAACTTCTCTCCAGCTTAAATATTTTCTATTTTTTATTATTATTGTTGCTCTGGTTAGTTTTAATAACCCTTTTGTATATTAAACCTTAAAGCCTTTCAAGATGCCTTGTGTTGTCAGTGCCATCCGGAACTATTGGACTTCATAAGCAATTGCTCCTTTGTTTCCCACATCACTGCAAGGAGCGAGGAATCTCCTTTGGGATTCCTATGCCAAACAGTTCCTATACTATACTGCAAAGAAAGGAGACTGGAGGGAAAGCTTGGAGGAAGATGACAGGATTTCCAGGAAACTTGAAGGCTCACAGATTTTTTTCCTGGAGAGACAGGTTCCAAAGAAAAGCAGATAAAACTGGTGAGCTGACCATCTAGAGGCATGAGGGAATTGCAACCAATCAGGAAAACTGGACTTCCTTCAGACATGCAACAGAGCTGAATGCAGACTGAGCTCAGCATCTTGGAGACTACTATGAGAAATTGCAATAGAATATTTTCTTGAGATGAAGATCGGTTTATTTGACTGGTTATCATTGTTGATATGCTATTTCTTGGGGTTTTTTGTTTGCTTGTTTGTTTTGTTTTTTAATACAGGCTTTCCAAGAAACAGATGAAGCAAAAAAGAGTAAGAACACCATCGTGCTTTCTCTGATGTTTCTTTTACTTGGAGTGATCAGCTTAGCAGCATACGTCGTCCAAGTAAGTGTCACTACACTGAAACACTAGTAATCCTTAACTCCCCACTAGGCTGCAGGTAAAATTGTTATCAGCTCAGTATAGGCAGGAAGACAGAGCTTATAAAGCCATGTATAAATTCCAGGGCTCTTTATTAGAGAAGTGATTTTTATCCATGTGTTTACCTATAACACATAGTCATATTATCTGTAGGTTTAAATAAGGATATCAATGGACTCAACTGACTGAAATCAAACTTGAGGGTCTGACCATAAAAGCTGTAGTTATTACCTACATGTCCCATTGACAACGTAGACTTTTCCTTGAGAAAAAAAAAGAATATTAGCTACTGAATGGCTGGTACAGAATACAGACTTTTTCACAGGTGGCCTTTTTCATATCTACCAACAAAGTCCCCAACTTTAAATCCTCTTAATAATATTCTGTGGCCTGCAAGAAGCAATTACTGCACACTGATCCCAAAATCCATTGCTATGACTGGTGAAGGTGGACATCTCTGGTAGCAGTCTCAGTAGGGAAACCAATATCTGATCGGGTCTTGTGCTAATTCATCCTTTGACATGGTAAGGCATATGAAAAAGCATTACAACAAAGCTCCTGCTTTGCTTTTTTTTTTTTCCCATGTTAATCATTTTCTGTGGGAAAACAGAGGTTCAATTCCAGGAATATGAATGTTACACTTCCCAAATTCTACAAAGGCACAGAGGGCTGCAAGACATGGCTTTTATTGTGTATTTTTTCTAATCTGATCATTTAGCTCATTGTATAAAATATGAACATTTATCCTTCCTCCCTCCACCCGCAGGGATTTATGTTTGGAAAGTCTGGGGAAACACTGACGATGAGATTGCGCTCTTTGTCCTTCAGAGCATTGCTTCAGCAGGTAGGAGTTATGCAGTGAGGATATCATGAGAGCCAGATGCCTTTTGCAGACTGTTACAAGATATATGTTTGGTTTCATTTGTGTGGTCTGGAGAAAAGACAAACAAAAACCTGTCTTTACTACCAGTGGCTTTGAAAAACATACTGCTTTTCTGGAAGTCTCCTATCCCGTGTGCAATTTTTCTCAGTGCTACTACTGGAAATAGTATCTTTTTGAAGGAGTATCATTGCAGATGGTGCACACATGCACATTTCTGACATGCTAAAACAAACATGGTTGGCAGCCTGGGTGAACAGACAGCTGCAAAGAGGCCCTAAAAAACTTAGTCTATATTTGCTTAGGTGGTCATGATGCAAGTACATAATGCATAGATTTAAGTCTGTTCAGCTGATCAGATTTAAATCGATATATTACAGTGCATAGCAAACAGATTATGTGGTAACTTTCTTTTACTGAAAAATATATACAATCAAACTGCACTACTGTATCAAGAAGTACTTGTGAGAAGAGAAATACTTAAATTCAGCCCTTTCTGTTAACAGATTCATGAGTTTTCGCAATCCATTGATTGTCACTTGCATAGAAATTTTGAGGATGAAAATCTCATCCACTGAGAGCAATTGGCAAAGACCTGTATGTTCATGGAAACATCTGAAGGAATCCCTGCCAGGGAAAATTATACGTGATTAATAAAAATAAAACAACAACAACAAATCCTCCCATAACATTTGGAAGTAAAAGGGTCTGATTCCCTTCTATATGGACAAACACAAATCAGAAATTGCTCCTCTGTAGTTAATGGGATATTGCTGTAAGAAGAAAGGAGTTACCTCTCTGCAGACCCAGGAAGGACAAGATAAAAGGGATTTATAACAGAAAATTGTAAATAGATACATTCTAAAGAACATTACAGCTGATAGCCCCTTCTTTGTGAACAAGCAGATGTGTAGGACAGAATATCACTCTTTAAGGTTTTTCTTTTAGTTTTTGTGGAAGGTATTTACTACAAAGGAAGACTATCACAATTTATTATGGTTAGTGCTGTCATTGACTTGAACTTCCATTTCCCCATGTACTAGACGAGCTGGAAGTATTTGTTCATTTTACTCATGATCTTGATAACACGGAAGTATAAAGAAAACATGTCTTTTCTTTAAACAAAATAAGTAACTGCGTTTTCTCTTGCAGGAGATTGGATGGTATGATGATCAAAAAAATGCTGTTGGTGTGCTGTTAACTCGACTTGCTACAGATGCTTCCCAAGTCAAAGGGGTATGCAGATTCTTTTTTGTATGATTTTTTTTCATATTTTTCTTACAACCATTAATTGCAATTGGCAAGGGCTGCCGAGATTACTTTAAAAAACAAGGTAGTAAATCTACCCCACAGGGTGATAGATGCATTTAAATAGCATGCTGTTGACATCTTGGAAATAGCTTCTCAGCTGATAATTTATGAGGATTATCAAATACTCAGCAGATGTCCACATACCTTTATTTCCCTAGTTGCAAGTCTAGGGACTAGACTAGTTGCAAAATGAAATCTGTATATGAGCTGAGGACCAGAATCAGTGAGTTTTATACTCTGTGATGGGGTGATGTGAAGAGGTTATATCTGCAAATGATGCAGCTCCTTACCAGCCTTAATAAACAGAATTTTTCTTCCCATCTCTGTCAAATGTGCTTCTCACACAAGCAGGCCAAGCAGGAAAAAATGATTTGTCATTAACAAAGAGCACAAAGAATGATGATGCCCAAGGGATGGGATGACTCAAGGCGCTGGCATGAGAGAGGCAGCCACTAGAAACCCAGCAGGAGAATATGGCAAATTCTGCGGAGTTCCACCTACTCCTCACCTGATCAGCAGTCTTTGAAAATCTGGCAGGCCAGAGAGGGAAAAAAAATTCTCCGTTCATTTCCTGACAAAAATTTCCCTGCAGGATTCATAGGGGAAGAAAACAAAACACTTAAGAAAGTTTCAGTTTACCAAAAATCTCCATTTTCCACCTCTGTAGATTTTATTCCTCACTCCTAATGAACCAATACTGGGGAAATAATCTTTAACAGAAATTAGTCAAGTACGGTTTGTTTCAGTGTTACTGAACTATATCACCCTATCAGGGTGAAGGCATAAAGAAGGAGGAGGATATTACATATATACTTGTAATATATGCACATGTTTATGCTTATATATAAAAGCAAACTAACAGCAGGAATTCCTCTCCAAGCAGCTGCATGCTCTGCAGCACTACGAAGTGTCAGTAGATAGGTGCCCTGCCTCAGGGCCCTTCTGCTGCCTGAAGTTTCCGTCTAAAACATATGGCCATCTAGAACATATGGCCACAATTCACCTTGTCATTGGTTTAGTTATTATTATTTTAAATAATGTTAAACAAGAAATGTCTTTTGGGGACAGGACATATTCATGTCTTTCCCCCTCTTTTTTGGCAAAAAAAGAGGAGAAAAGTTCACATGGCACCCAGGGAATTTCATTTATTTCTACCAAACCAAATTTTGAAAGATTGACTATTTCCACAGGGCTTTTTGCAAAGCTTTTTTTCCTGCAGTCCTGACAGCCCTCCTGCATCCTGGATACCATTCACCTCTTGTTTTAAGGGATCTTGATAAAAAGCGTATACCAGCAGGGAGGAGGCAGTTGTACAGCAGGTGCTCTTTCCCGCATGGTAGCCCTGCTGAGATGAGGCATTTCTTCCAGGGGGAGCTGAGGTTCTTCCAAGCACCCAGTCCCAGATGCAGCCGTGTGAGGACCTGGGGATTAGTTTCCATTGCTGTTAATGGGAAAGCTCTCTGAGTGACTGTCATGAATGAATGCCCCCTCATTTGCTGCTGGGTTCCCAACAGTCAAGCTGCCCCACAGCAAAGACCTCAGGAGAAATTGCTGTCCAAAGTGGCCACAGGCTTCTTCCTGTGCATTAGGTAGTAAAGGAAGTCTATATACATGTGTGTATAGATATAAAATTAGACATCTGCCATTACTCTACTTTTCAGAATCCTTTAACTTCACTTGAAGATTTGAATACTGGTAGATATGAAAATGTCTAAGAACAGTTACTTAACTCTATGCCTATTGTCATGACCATGCATGCTTATGTTTTCCACATGAAATTCTGGCCTTCAGTAAACAATGATTTAAAACAACAATATAATTAATGTAACCAAATCTAGTGATGGATGTTGTGGTATTTCTGGTTTTTTTTAGGCCACTGGATCTCGACTTGGACTGATGACTATGACTGTCTGTACCCTTCTTACTGCCATCATTATTGCTTTTGTATATGGCTGGCAGTTAACTTTGCTTATCCTGGCCTGCATTCCTTTCGTTATTGCTGCAAATGCAATAAGTGCTAGATCTATGTCTGGCCATGCAGCAAAAGATCAAAAAGCTTTGGAAGAGGCTGGAAGAGTAAGTTCTCCAATTTTAAATATGGGGCTATTGTGCGAGATCATTTTTAAGGACAACATTGTAGCTCTATTACAACTGAGTCAACTATCCAAGATAAATGAAAGGGGGAGAGTTAAGGGACAGGGTGGGAGAAGAAGGGAATGTTTACACATACCCGAGAAAAACAAAACATAGATAATGCAAAACATCTGTATATCAGGCTATAAAAGTGCATTTGAAAGTTTCCATGCCAGGTTTCTGCAGAGGGACAGGACAGCTTAAAGAGCAGCAGCTCAAGTGCTGCCTAGTGCAGGGAGCGTAGCTCTGCACTGCTCCAGGCTGCAGAGGGGCACAGGTGGAGCCAAGCCCTGCCGTGGCTGTTCTCCGTTTCCATCCTAGCGCACAAACCAGCATGCTCAGGAGCTGAGCAACAGTGTTGCCTTCATTTACCTGGCAGGACACAGGGACCATTAAATTCTGCCATTAAATTCTGCTTAATTCATAGGGGTCTCAACTTAAGGGACAGGGTGTGATGTCCCCTGTGCCCTAAGCAAGATTCCGAACTGGAATACATTGTCAGCTTCACCTCACCTTGCTTTGCCCCCTTGGGGTGAATAACTTTGTTGTCCTGTGCCCTGTCCCCCACCTTAATCTTTTTCCTGGAGTAAAGAATTTGTGATGCAAAATAATAAATGTTAGAGAAGAGAAGCTTTTAGGAAATATGTTGTAGATTTCAGTTATAAGGGCTTACCTCATATCTGTTTTATCTCCTACTTTAGATTTCAACGGAATCAGTTGAAAATATAAGAACTGTAGCTTCACTGACCAGGGAAGATGCGTTTTATGAAAGATACATTACAAGTTTGAGTGGTCCATATAGGTAGGATATTTTTTCTTTAATAATTATTTTTTGGACCTACTGAATTTCCTAGTTTTATTATAAATATATTTCCTGAAAATTATCCAGTGGCCACATGATTGGGAAGGATATCAATAGCCATTTAGATAAGTTTGAAATTTATTTACTTAATGTGTTACAATGTACATTCTTACATGTTTGTAGAATTTAAAAAGTCATTTGCATGACTTGAATTTTCATCATACAAGCAGTTTGTATACTGTATTCTCCATATGTTTTCACAGCATTCTGTTTGCTTGTGTATACATAAAATATGGAATGTCAGTTCGCTCTGATTTAGTATGGTGGAATAATACAATATAATTCAGGAACTGACAGTAACTCCTGTACCACACTTTTCATAACATGAGGCAGTTTTATTCCAAACATATGACCTTGAAACAAATTTCATATTTGCCTTGTTTGGCCTGGGCCTACATCCCAACTGAAATCTTTGTCTTAGATGATGCTCAATCTAATAACCACAAATGTCAGGCTTTTCTAGTCCCATTTTGTTTAAACAAAATAGTCTAAAATTTGCTTTGTTTCTTTCTTCCTAAGGGAGGAAACAGAAGGGATTGAAAAGAAGGCACTGTATAATCTATTCTCAGCCAAAACAGTGTTAAAATTTACTATTTGGTCAAACTAGCAATATACAGGATATGACTTGGATGCATGCCTGGATCTCAAAGCTCCTGATTTACAAATGGACTAGTTAGGAGACTTCTGTTTTCTCAGAGCACCCTAACTCATGAGCACAGAGCCTGTTCTCTGACCTCTGATTCAGTGTGTATTCAATTTTCTATACAAAATTAAACCTCTCAGGAAGAATGCATTGAGAAAGAGAGGCTACAGCTAAATCCCAATGGGAATACCTAGGATAATGGGTAATAATAATAATTTACCTGGGTGCAGTTCTAGCCTCCCCAGTACAAGAGGGACATGGAGCTTCTAGAGAGGGTCCAATGTAGAGTGACCATGATTAAAGGACTGGAGCATCTATCATACGAGGAAAGACTAAGCAAGCTGGGCCTGTTTAGCCTGGAGAATACTGAGAGTGGGGATCTGATCAGTATGTATAAGTACCTGAAAGGTGAATGTAGGGAGGAGAGGGCAAACTCTTCTTGGTGGTGGCCAGTGACAGGACAAGGGGTAACAGGTACAAGTTGAAACACAGGCAGTTCCATCTCCATGTGAGGAAGAACAACTTTCCTGTGAGGGTGACAGAGCCCCGGAACAGGCTGCCCAGAGAGGGTGTGGAGTCCCCTCTTCTGGGGATCTTCCAAACCTGCAAGGATGCCACCCTGTGCCCCGTGCTCTGGGTGTCCCTGCGGGAGCAGGGGGTTGAACTGGATGATCTCTAGAGGTCCCTTCCAACCTCAACCCTTCTGTGATTCTGTAATAATGTCCCTGCTACAATTCAGGGATGAGAGGTCTCTGCTCAGAGGAGAAGATGAAGACCTGGTAGAAGCCCTCAGGCAAGTCTTTAGAGTGGATTGAAGCCTTTTTCCTCTTTTCACATGGGTCATAGGTGGTAGTTGTTAAAATATCTTTTCAACTATGCCAGTGACCTGCCCTGGCTTAGAATAGATGGAGGAAGAGATGCAAGATAACAGAGGATCAAGGTTCTCAATGCTGTAATTCTCTTTTCTAAGGGCAGTTCCAGGTCAACATGTTGTCCTGTCAACCAACAGGGGTTTTTTTTTTTTTTTTGCTGTGGTGTTTATGGGCTTTTTGTGTGTTTGGTTGGTTGGGGGGTGGTTTGTAGTGTGTTTGTTTTCTGTGATTGCATGTATGTTTTAGGTTGTTTTAAGTTTTGGGGGCTGAGTTGTATTGCTTTAAAACTTTAACCCAGAAATTGGGCTATCCTCAGCCAGTGTCTGCTGTTCTGTTTTTTAAGTTATTACTTACAGAAATTCTCTTCTTTTATCAGAGATTCTCTGTCAAAAGCCCCTTTCTATGGATTTACCTACGGAATAGCTCAGTGTGCAAACTACTTTATTAATGCAGCAGTCTTCAGATTTGGGGCATGGCTCATAGCTCATTGTATGACCAACTTTGAAAATATGTTCATGTGAGTATATTTTATGAAGGTAAAGATTGATACGTGAGATAATGGCTTCAATGCATGATAATTGCGTGGTGTAATTACAGATCTAAAGGGGCAGAGAGATCAGGAATTTATAGTCTGGTTGGAAGTTCAGTTTGGGCAGAAGAGCTATTTGTGGGAAAAGGGGCATATTCAGGCAATGAGGCAGCAGTGTGTTGCTCAGTGCATTTACTGTGGAGAAACTTTCACTATTTGGTGTTTCCTCCGGCAGATAATTTTGCACAGAGAAGTGAGATGACTTTACTTATCTGTAAAGCACTTGCAGGAATAAATAGCAGGTTATAATAGTATATGAAATATTTCTGGTAGAGAGCACTAGAAATGTTACAGTATGAAGATGCAGGAAACTTTATTTTGAGGGTCTGTTTTACAAATGAGAAAGGCCTATTGTTTCACTTGAAACGAGTGATGCTCCTTCTTTCACTTTTAGAGTTTTTTCTTCAGTCATATTTGCAGCTATGAATGTTGGTCAGTCGGCTTCCCTGGCACCAGATTATGGCAAAGCTAAAATTTCAGCTCAAAGAATTTTTCGTCTTTTGGACAGAAAACCTCTTATTGACAGTTATAGTGAAGAAGGTGAAAAACTGGTAAGTTGTTGGGTTTGGTTTTGGTTTTTTTTTTTAATCTTAAAGCAAATTAATTAGTAATGCTTTATTCCCAATAACTGTATTCACATGATTTCATATTCTTTTAGGTGAAAGACAAGACAAACAGTATAAAATATTGGTGCTGCCTTGTTCCTTTTTTTAATGGATCATTTTATTATTGCAGCATTTCAGTCAGAAGTGTGTAATTCTGCTCTGAATGAGCTAAAAATTACATTTGATTCAGTTGACCAGCATCTTATCCTACTTCAGCAAAATACAGACAATATCAGTTCCACTCATAGTCACATTGACTGGAAAAAAGAGTATACAAGAGTTATAAAACAAACAAACACACAAAAAAAAGTGATTAAAATGCACTTATATAAGAGAGATAAAGTAGTTCCTTCTGAGAGTAAATAGTTTTGTCAAAATCTGTTGTCTTAGAATAGTGGAAACTCATTTGAGTGGAAGTGTTCTGACTCTTGTGGAGTCTGATGAATTATCAGGTAGCCTGATGAATTATCTGTAGGTTTAAAAACAAAACAAAAAAGTAATCTTTTCCCCCTAAAAGAAAATCAACTTTGCAAAGAAAAGCAAGCTGATCCTGTCACTTCCAGCATTTCAAATAGAAATTTGATGGATTAGAAGGATTATATTTGAACTTCCAGTTCATGGGGTGACTCATACCCCAAACAATAGGACACACAATTGTCCTAACGCATTCCTTCCAATCATACTTATGCAGAACAGCTAAGCAGCATCTATAATTAACAACTATAATTGCTCTTTAAAGCACAGCTTGTACTAGATGCTTCTAAATTACTAATGGACTTAGCTCAGTTATTTTAAAATCTGATCTTGAGTTTGTGTTATATTCATTCTGGACTACCTGGATGTGAAATCAATAAAGCAAAGGCATTAGTTTATATGAAGAATAAAAAAAATCCTCTATTTCAAATGTACATAGTATAAATTAAGGTTAAGATTTTTATATATATATATATATATATATATAAAAAATATACATCAAGATTATTTAATTCCCTAAAGTGAAGATACTCCTTTCCAAGCTGAAGTGAAATGAAGTAGATATGAGAGAGACAGGGATGCAGAAAGTGATTTCTCCAGAAGGTTCTAGCAATTCACATCTGCAGATGATGCCATAAATAATCCAATCTGTAATTTAAGAAAAACATAAACAGTTTTGAAAGTATCACCTCAAACTTCCTTGGCCATTCTCTCACAAGACTTACAGCTTTTTTGCTGTTTTTATTTTTAGTTAAAGTAAATAAATGTTAATGTAATTATATGAACTGTCTATTGCTTTCAGAGTAATTTTGAAGGCAACATTGAATTCAGAAACATCCATTTCGTATATCCATCCAGACCAGAAGCTCAAGTTTTGCAAGGACTCAGCGTGAAGGTTAATAAAGGACAGACCCTGGCCTTAGTAGGAAGCAGTGGCTGTGGTAAAAGCACCTCCATTCAGCTCCTAGAAAGATTTTATGACCCTGTGGAAGGGCAAGTGGTAAGAAAAGATCTGTATGGCTATTGCTAACAGTTAAACCTACAGAGCTCTCTATCTTTCAGGTGTTTCAGAGGCCTTCAATGACCCTAACAATATCTCTGGAGAGAAGCCGTTGTGGCAGAGGTGCATTACTGAGGTTGCAGCCTCCCTGGGGCTAATCTCAAGTCTCCTTGTCATTGCCTGCCCACATACATTTGCCATGCATGCCAGCACTAGTACACATATTTGCGTGGCAACCTGGCTCAAAGAGCTGATTCCTTCAGGGAGAGGGAGGAAGGGGGCAGAGAGCATTGCCTCTCCAGCACGGTTCACAGCCTGCCTGCACAGCACCATAACACCTATGTTACTTACTTGCTAGTCTACAATCTCATTAATATCAATTTTCATATTAGACATGACTGCATATGAAGTCATATGAATCATATGAATTTTCATATGCCTCTGACAGTATGAACATAATCCTGTGGGGATGTTTCAGCAGTGGAGGGATGCAGCGGTGGTCCAGGGACATTTCCTTGGAAGTTTTAAGGCTGACTATTTAACTCGCAACACAGAATATTTATTGGTGTGCTCAGCTTCTAGGGAAATGCTTTCCCATGAGGTTCCTGGTACTTTTTGTATTCAGTGAGCTGGGAGGACTTCAGGAACAGCCTGTGATTTGCACTCCACATGTCTGCCTGGTGGGAAATACAAGTGAAAACACACACAAAATGAAAAACTAAAGAAAGGAAATATTTATCCATTGCATTGCTTCAGATCCACTTTTTATGAGAAATTCACTTTATTTCAGCTGGGAATTCTAATACACACCAGGTTTCCTGTTACAAATAGTGCTTCCTGTTTACAGTGTGTATGTGTGAATGATCCTGTGCTCAACTTGGCTTTTTTTTTTTTTTTTTTCCTGCTGCTTTTGCTAGCTTGCAGATGGATTTGATACCAAGACTTTGCATGTACAATGGCTAAGGTCCAGACTGGGCCTGGTGTCGCAGGAACCAGTTTTGTTTGACTGCAGCATTGCTGAAAATATTCAATACGGAGACAACAGCAGGGTTGTAAGTCAGGAGGAAATTGAAGAAGCTGCCAAAGCAGCAAATATTCATGCCTTCATTGAAAAATTGCCAGAGGTAAGAAATGGTGATCTTCCATTCACAGTGACAGTGCACACTTAGATGGCATGAAGAAATTGCTTACAGAGATTAAATGAAAAAGAACATTTTTGCTTCCTTTAGGAAGAACAATATAGAATTGATGGTTAAACATGACAGTCAGTGTGTCTAGGTTTAAAATCCTTGCTGAGTTATTCTAAAAAGGCACAAGTTAACTGTTGTAGACAAAGCAGAACACAAGGAAGGGGAAAAAAAATAGAAGGACATTTTATTACTTTATATATACCTCCTTATGATTTTTTCTCTTTTTCTGTCTGCAGCTTCTCAAGCTACTCTCAAAGAAAGGTGAATTATAGTAAAATATTTCAGTAAAACTAATTTTAATTGAGTGGGCAAGCATAGAGAGTGTTTCTTAAGATGTAAGATGTGCAGATAAATAAAAGATGTGGCAAACATGAAGGGTAATGTCAAGAATTGTTGTAACAAGGAAAAATGCTTTGATAATTGGTTTCCACTATGGTTCCCATAAATTGAAAACAATGCAATGATGATGAAAAAAAAATCACTTTCATTACTAGTGACATTTAAAAATACATTGAAAAAATGTTTTGTAATTTAATGCGAGAAACCCAAGATCAAGTCCTTTGTGCAAATTTCTGAAAACATTACATACATAGTGACGTTTGTCCATGACCACATGATCAGTAGAATCTCTAGAAAAGCCTATCACTGCTGGTACCATTCAAAAGCTACTCTACTCTTTCTTCAGGGAAGTAAATATTCAGACCAGGTATCCATATGCACGGCTAGGTATAGATAAGCATTTACATGGAAGCTGCTTATAAACCCCTAGCTTTATCAAAAACATTTCTGCTATTCCTTTTTTCGCCTATCTTTCAAGATAGAAATACCTAATCATCTTTATAGCCAAGATTTTAAGCTTTACCTGTCTAGCCTTCCTTCAGAGAGAGTATTTACAGGCACTTTTTTTTTCTTCTTCTTTTTTTTCATATTAATACCCAGAAATATGAGACCAGAGTAGGTGAGAAAGGAACACAGCTTTCTGGAGGTCAAAAGCAAAGAATAGCAATTGCCCGTGCTCTGGTTCGTAAGCCTGCTGTCCTGCTTCTGGATGAAGCTACTTCTGCACTTGACACAGAAAGTGAAAAGGTGAGTAATGATCACTGTACAGATTGTAATGCATGGCTTTCTCTAAAATAAAACTTAGAATCATTTGAAATATAATAAACACCGTGGAGAATTGATGGTAAATACTGAATTGGTGTTCTGACCCAAACTCATTGCCCCAGCACCCAGTTCTCAAGTGACTCATGTTCATTAGATCAGTCTTACTGACTTCAGTGAGCCACCTTGTTGAGTAATGGTGTCTCATATATGTATTGACTCATAAACCTATAGCAGACATGTAAGCGATGTCATAGGACCAACACCTTATTTCACGTTCTTTGTTAAATAAGACTTTCTAGATGACAATAACGTTTCTTTACCTCTGTGTGCAGATTGTCCAGAAAGCTCTGGATAATGCCCGGCAAGGCCGAACCTGCATCGTCATCGCTCACCGCCTGACGACCGTGCAGACAGCGGACATCATTGCGGTGATTCAGAACGGCAGGGTGGTGGAGCAGGGCACTCACAGCCAGCTGCTGGCAAAGGAAGGATACTACTATGCACTTGTAAATGCACAAATCTCTAACTAGCTCTGTTTGAAAACGTTTATGGAAAGAGGAGGAAAAGTTTACAATGATGTAATATTGGCTGTGTCTACGCTGATGAACAGAGCCCTGAGACAATGCGTCAGAGCCAGGCCATATGGCATAGTACTTGTCCCACGTATCCACGAGGATGAGCATTGCATACTTCAGGGTGGGTTGTGAAGGCACACAGGACAAAAGGATGAACTGAGGGGCAAAATCTATTGTGAGAGTTATGGGGGGGCCATATAAGCTGGTGGTAGTCAAACCTGTAGCAGTTGCATCCAAGAAATGCCTTGGGTAGGACACTCAGCTCTTGCTGTGACCAAATCCTGGTCTATGCCTGCTGGCACAGGCTAAACAAGTCCCAGGTATAGGACAGCAGTGAATCACCTGGGAAAGTGATGGCAGGTGTGCTTGCTTGCCCATTTGCTGTTTCCCATCAGCTAGATGCAGCCATAAAGTCTCCTTGATTTGATAATGATGACTATTTGAACCTCAGTGATGCTGAGGTTCAAAACAAAGGCATCTCTACTAAATTTAGGGAGAAAGGTGGGGGTTTCCCACTTTATGACACACTTTTAATGTTACACACACTTCTTGGAGATTGTGTTCTATTTCAGACAATAATTGTAATAATTATGTGCCTTCCATGTAGATAAATTGATATAATACCATTATCTTGTTTAGTGTTTTTTTAATTGTTGACCTTGCAAAGCTCAATCACTCCACAGTCGCCAGGGTCATTTCAAATAAAGTCTTCTGGGGGGCTAGGGTGGTTCCTTTGGAGCTGATTCATGTTAGTCATGCCAATAGCTACTCTGTGTGTGTGGTTTTTTCAACATGTGATTCTTTTATTTTGAATGTTTTTGAAGAATTTGAACTATTGCAAATTTGATAGTTTGTTTATACAGATTGTATTTAATATTAGTTATTCCTCTTCTAAAGTCTTCAGGATGCATCCTGTAGTAGTTGAAAAATATTGTGTAGCCAGAGAGAGTGGCCCAAAAGCCATTATTTCTGGCTGGCCAAAGCGAGCTGCAGCACTTCAATTTTCAAAGGCTTTGCATGTGGTTTTAGTTTAGGACTCATGGCCTGGAGCAATAAAGGGTATTTATAATTTCCAGATAACCCTACTCAATTTGTGGCAAGCAATCTAAAGTATTGGTTATCTCCTATCTCAATTTTAATTGATTTTCATGATCAAAATCTATGAGAGGAGTAAAATAATAAAAAAAAAATATCTGGTCTCAGCTTTGCCAAAGTAAACACAGTCACTCTCCCCTCTTCACCACCACCCCCCACACACATACACAGTGGTTTTCCTCAGGGACCATTACTAGGAAACCTTATCACTCATTCAGGCACCCGTATTGGTTGACCTTTTGATTTCCTTATTATAGGAAAATACGAGAGCTGCTGTCCTCATTACCTTTCCCATTATCCAAAGTGCAATCCACTTAAATTCCCTTTTCACTGTTTTGTTTCTGCACTGGTGTTAAAATTCTCAGTTTTGAAAATAAAATATGTTCTTTCCTATACCAGAAATCCCTTGGGGAGGAAAAGAGAGATCCATTTTGTGTTTTGTTTTTGATATATATTTTCTTTTCAGCACAAAATTGGTGTTATTCATAACAATTACTAAATCCATTGGGGTAACTATTATATAAAATGAAGTAAAAAGGGTAAATTGATATACATTCTATAAGTAGTGATAGCAAACATTGTGTATGAACCAAGTAACATCTGGGTCTACTTAATGAATGATCTTGGTGGAAAATATCACAGTTATATCCATGCAGGTAGCAGAGAAGGATCCAAAATGCAGGATCACATGAGGTGCTTCCTACTCTGTAACCATTAGGTAACCTATTAGCAAGGTGGATGAGGAAATATGCAGAACTGTGGCATGATCAGCCCAGAAAAATAAGTTCTGGGACTATTGGGGCCCGTGTGTTTCCTTGTTCACTCTTTCAAGGGCCAATATTGACTACAGTGGATAGAAAAGGGACTGCACTTGCATCATTTGGGGCATGTTCTTCACTCTCTGTTTTCATTGAACTGTCTCATGCCACAATAGCTGGAAAGCCTCAGTACCATCTGTGTATGTTCACGACAAATAATAGTCTTGAAGTAAAACACCTAGCAGTAATGTGTCACCTAGCAGAGCTGGGGAAAGCTGCAAGCTATGGGTGCTCCCTTGAAATGGCTATTTTTTCTCTTCTGTGACTAAAGAACAGAAGACACGGTTGACATAAATAGGATCCTTTTACTTCAGTTTACAAGTGAGATGTTAAAAAATGTAAGCACAAATTTTCCCAATTTATCTCAGCATAAACATATTAAAAGAAACTAATATTACAGCCTCATTAAAAAGATCAGCTGCAGAACTGAGAAAACCAACAACCAAATGAAAATCCTACCCAGCACAAACAAGATGGTCAGCATGGAAAGGGAACAAAATCATGATCAGCTGGAAGAACAACAGAAAAGTGCACGCTATTGAGCACTTGTTAAAACAAAAAAGAGCTGGGTGATTTTACTGTCTCCATGAGATATAAATAGGTTAATATACTCAGTCTGCAGGCACTGTTAACAAACTCCATGCCCTGACAGTTTGTTTCAGCTCATCCAAGGAACCTTCCACATGTGGATATGTTCATACAACTTGCAGACTCACTGTGTTCCAATTAGAAGCAGGACTAAGTTCAGAGCCAAATGCATATTAAAAGCACCTTTTTAACACCAAGCTCTATCCTGGTGTGGAGATCACAAGAACTGGCCTGACCAAAAAGAAATGCCTGCAAGGGCACATTTTAAGAACATTCACAACCAAGTGTCTGTTGGCCCCATAACTCTTTGTCCTGTGCTGCCATATATGCCTGGTGCCACCATTAAAACCAGTTCCCTTATCCCTGCCCAAGCACAGATATGTAGTTTCCAAATGTACCCAAAATATGGCAGTTATCTTCAAGTGTCACCACAACCTTGCCCGAAGATGAGCTGCCATGAGCATCACAAAGAAGAAATCCCACCAGGCACCTTCATTAGGCAGACTCAGCTGGGACAGCCTCAGTCCCAACTCGATGAGAAGCACTTAGCCCATACTCTTGCACTATGCCAGCACTTATCTAAGCCTGCAAAGGAATTACTCATGTATGATGGAGAGAGCCAAGTTTTCAGAGAAAGCATTCATAAGGGACTTTGGAAGTGTCTTAACCACTCAGCCTTTCCGTAGTGCCACACATCATGTTTACATTTAATTAAAACTTTGCAGTCAGGAGTCCATTTTAAGCTGATAATTACTAATGCAAACTGAAACCCCAGAGATGGGATAAGTGGTTGACAGAAATTTGTGAACTAGAGGACGGAGGAACTGATTATCTTTAGGCTTCAAAGAGTTAATTATCTTCTTATTTGTGTGAGCAGCAGAGTGCAACAGCCCCAGCGGGTGTGGACACCTCCCATTCCCGGATGTCTTACATCAGTTTGGAATACCTGTCAGTAGGTCAGGGACAACACCCTTTGCATAGTAAATGTATGTACTATCTTTCTTTGTTCTCCCTAAATGCCTGCTTTCCTCTGCAAACTATAAAATTTCTATTTATATTAATCTAAAAATTATAAAATGCACAGCCTCATTACTTGATAATGGTGGCTGTATAGCAAAAAGGAAAGCTTTCATTAAAACTGGAATTCTTTTATAAAGAATTTTTTCTAAACTTTTATAAACTATCTCCTTTTTTGAAAAGTACAGAGAAAAGAACAATTGGAGTTCATTTAGGTCGGCTGAAATACTAAATCAGTATGTCCTTTCATTTCTTTTTGTACTGAGATTAGATTTATGTGTTCAATTAAAATTCTGAGAGTTTGTACAATTCTATTACACCATCTGTAACAGGAAATAACTAACTGTCCTCTCTTGGCTACAATCAACACACATTGTAGGGATGACTTTTCACTTACATCTTTACAAGTATAAATGTATCTGGCTAACAGAGCTCGTAGGGCTCTTGTCATACTAAACTTCAGGAAAATTCCTGTCACACTTGGGAACAGGCCTATTTAAATGTTAATAGTAGGTGATTTCACCCAATTAGTAAGGGAAATGTTAAGAAACTATACAGGATCATTAAGGTCTGTTCACCTGATATTGCTGGAGGGTTTGAAATGAAATGGTTTTCCTCTCTCCTCCACTCTGCTCCAGGAAACTGGTTACACTTGTGGCAGTGGTTTAAAAACACACAGACCAGATCTACACAAGGTTTTGCAACATAGATATTAATAGGACGGTTACAACCATGTGGACAACCTACCATGGTAAGCTGTAGTGAGTTGGTCTGCACACATTCAGCAGCGAGATTTTGTGCATCTGTTCAAGGGTAAGTGTCATTTCTGGATGACCTTCAGGTCTTCCCTTTCACAAAGCAGAATTTCATAGCATTTTCATATTAATGCTTGCCATGTCTTGGTTTAGAGACTGCTACCAAGGAAGCTTTACCCAGTTATCTGTTTTTTTCTAAAGAAAAAGAACCAAAAGCAGAAGAGTTAATACAGTTTATTCCAAGACGACATTTTTTTTGTCAGAGGAGGAAGTAGAGTGACAGCTTTTCTGAGGAAAAGCATTTCTGTTTGGAAATGGACTTGGATTATACTAGAGAAATGTGGCTTGGCAATCACTACTTCTATATCCACACACTGTACATGAACCAGCCAAACCAAAGAGTGGGTAAAAGCCAGTGCATTACTTGACCTACTTCCATGTGTTCATGCTGCTGAATGTAGGACACACTTGAGTTCTGTAAAACATATGATCGCCATTTGTACAAATTCTGAAAACATGGTAAAGTATTTCCAAAACATAGGGCACAGTTAGGCAAAAAGAGATACATCTAGTCAATGAGGTAATCAAATTCAAGATGCTTATTTTAAGTTCTGATCCTTATGTATTTGTAAAGCACTGGCAGAGTTTCATCCAACCATACCAGAATCCTTTTGCCTTGCTACTCTTTAACAGACTCCAGCTTCCCTATAAATGTTAGCTCAGACTGCCTAAACACTTACAGCTCTCCCTGGACTCTTCTCTTCCACTTTCATGGGTTGCTTTTCCTCTATAAGGACCTGCACACACAACTGCACCACATGATCAGACACAAAATGATAGGTGGAGACAAAGGGGAAATGCCAAAAGTAACTGAAATGCAAAAAGATTATTTTCTAAAATTAAGAAAACTTCCTTGTATGGAGGCTGGTTATTGCACTCAGCAAGTGGATTATTTCTTTCTGTCTTTCCAACATAGGACAACATCAAGACCACAGGCAGCTCTTATTCACCTGAGAATTTAGCAGTCATCTTTCCATTTTAGCATTTATTTCCTACCTGACTCACCAGCAGTTATAGCCAGAAGCTATTTTATAAAGAATGTCTTTCTGTCTGAAAATTATAGTTTGCTCGCCCCATAGGGAAGCTGTCTTATCCACTCTACTTATCGCCAACTTGTCCAACAACAATACCATAGGCTCCAAAGCAAACTTGCTAAGCTTTGCTTAAGTTCTCATGAAGACAGTCTTTATTTTGCTGAATCCTTTTATAAAAAGATATATTTAAGTCCCTTTAGCCTCATATATAGTTTTTGTTGATATGCTTGAGTTGACCACCATTTATTTCCCTGCTCTTAGGTTTCCACAGGCATAACCTCCTCATTTTTTTTAATCATTGGGATATTTAGGTGCCATAATCCACAGCAAAAAAAAAAAAAGCCTTTATAGTTAAACACCACTAGAATATTTCCCTTTGGCAGAGCCCTCAATATACTAAGGAATGACTTGGATGTGGCTATTTTTATGGAAATAATGTTTAAGTTGACTCCTGACTGCAAAAGGACTATCACAATATTTGATCCACCAAAAGCATCAATTCTGCAGAAAGTAGATGGTCTTCTAAGACACAGGAAACAAGCTGCAAGCAGGCACTGAAACAAGACACATCTCACACAACTCTAGATATCTAGGTCTGAAGCAATCATTTACATTAAAGTATTTATAGGATGTGTTGCATCTATGTTTAGATATCTTCATTAGAGTACAATAAACAGCATCAGAGAAGTGTCTATTTTCTACTGTAAACCTAATTGAGGAGTTTCAATTTTTATTCATAGATGTTTATACTAGGGAGTTCCACACTGAATGCTTGAATTCTGAAATTCTGAATGCTGAATTTCTCTGAAAAGGCCTGCTAGTTAGCTTAATAAATATTATTTGGAGGTCCTGACCACAAAGTTAATGGAGAGGGCATGCTTAAGGACCACTTCAAGGGAGAAGTAGTATTGGGAGTGAATTTTCTCAGTCTGTACAAGAAGTGCAAGAAGAGTGAAGAACAGAAATTCAGGAAACATTTTTTTTTTAATTTAATAACTAAATTAATTACCTTAACTTAACTTTCAGCAATCAAAGTAGATGGCCTCTGTGGAAATTCCATCTTTTTGGTAGTGGGCTGAAGCAGTGCTCTTCTGGAGATTTTCCCCCCACTTCCCTAGAGAAGTACACTAAAAATCAAAAGTTGAGTTCACATCATTTCTGCATCTGCTATTCCTAGAAATGGCTACATCTAGCAGTGTAGTGCAGTTCAGACAAAAGCTCAACCAAGTATCACCTTATGCAGCTCTAGTGAACTCTATTTTTGATTCACAGGATCATTACAGTTGGAAAAAACTTTTAAGAACATCAAGGCCAGCTGTGAACCCATCACCAATGTGCCTGCTAAGCCATGTCCCCAAGTGTCTCATCCAAACATTTCTTCAAGGCTGCCAGGGACGGTGACTCTACCACTTCCCTGGGCAGCCTGTTCCAGTGCTTCACCATGCCTTCCATGTAGATTTTTTTCCCTAATAGCCAACCTAGACCTCCCCTGGCACAACTTGAGGCCATTTCCGCTTGTCCTATTGGTAGTTATTTTGGAGAAGAGATCAACCCCCACCTCACTACAACCTCCTGGCAGCTAGTTGTGGAGGGTGATGAGGTCTCCTCTGAGTCTCCTCTTCTCCAGACAAAATAATCCCCTCATGAGGTCTGTGCTCCAGACCCTTCACCAGATTCACTGCCCTTTGGTGGACATGCTCCAGCGCCTCAATGTCTTTCTTGCAGTTGGGGCCCAAAAATGAATACAGTATTTGATAAACCTAGTACATGTGTAAATTCAGCAACAGTGAATGTGAAAACTTAGTTTTTAATGGGTGACTTTTATGATGCTAAAGCAATATGAAGAGATATATGTAATAAGATTTACTTTTTAATACTCTAATGTAGTTGTAGTTGGAATAAACAGACTTCCTTACAATAACTGAAATGAATTATTTTCTTTATTTCACATATACTTCAAGACCTGGAGCACTTTTCTCCCATGTATTTCTGCCAATCCTTTTAGGACATATCCAGTGTTACATTTTAAGTTTTCTTTCCTTCTATTGACTCTTTGTACCTTACCATAATTATTTTACATTTATATATTAAGTTGTATCACTTGATAGTGCACATTGATTCTGATAAAGACTGGTTTTGCTCCATCTGTCACTTAATTGTTTCTTGCAATTAATCTCAGTTACGGATGTGTTTCTCTTCAGAGAAAATTTCTAAATTAGTCCTTTTATAGAAATAAGGAAAGCATGCACTTATAGAAATAAGGAAAGCATTTATATGCAAGCATATAAATGTACTTAAATATATATTTTATGTTTATATACTTAATATATAAATATATGTATATTTATTTAATGCTATTAAAGATTGTTTCATATGAGAAGCTTGGAAAAAATGTAAATGAAAATTCAGTTGAATCATGAGAAAGCCCCATTTGCTTTCAGCATTTCAGTTCAACCTGGCACAGTCAGTAGTAGCTTTTTTTGAGAAACATCAAGTTTTGATGATGCAATTATCCATTCAGCTTAGTCAAACACATACTCAATTCCTATTCTGCATTTGCCCACATGATATTAGTTATTCATGCAGATTTATTCCATTTTTCAGCAGATATGTTAGCTTTCACGTCTAGGCCTTTTAGCCATACCTCCTGGGAAAGCCATTAAACAACTCGCACTTGAAAAGCCCAGACAGGTCCCTTTATGAAAGCGGCGCCGGATCCATCAGGACCTCAGAGGCTCTCCCTGGCCTCTCAGGAGAGTCAGTGTAATGGAAAGCTGCAGAATCCAAAGGAGCTTTGCTGAAAACATTTCTCACAGCAAAGAACCAAACCTCTTGTGCTCTCACTGCCTTGCCACAGGCTTACTCTCTTCCAGAAGGTGTAGCTTTCCTGTGAAGCTTCATATTTTCATTCCCTACGGCCATGCCACAAATAGACACTGTTTTCAGTAAGACATAGGGGCAGCACCGTTCCCCCGAGTGCTCAGCTGGCACCTTTGAAAAACCCCAGGAAAAACAAGGAAAGTGCCCAGCACAGAAGTAACCTGGAAGTGCCACCTCAGGCCAAAACCTGAAAAAAACTGACTGTCCTTAAAAAGCAAGAAAAGCTAACGGGAGCACAGCTCTCATGCCACCCTAGTTGTAATCACATAGTTATTGCTAAGCGTCAGTAAAGAACTCTATTATGTGGGTGACATTTAAAGTGCATTTCATTAAAGTTCAACATTTGCCATGACTTCAGTTTGTTTTCATCTTTATGGAGACTATGGCACATCCAAAAATGTATTTTACTTTCCCTTCCTGTTATTCAAACACAATGAGCTAAGCATGGCACATACACATAAATATCTCATATGTTTATACTAAATTTGTGCTAAAATAAATTACACTTAATCCAAATCTCATTTTTTCAAAACAGTACAAGCAAAAGAAAACAGAATTTACAAGTGATTACTTTAACACTGCATGTGTTAATTGATTGTGTGATCTGTAAACAGAATTTTTTTCAAAACTTTTATATATATATATTTAGATACATATAGTAGTTCTTTTTTTTTTCCCTGGAATTTGAAGAAGCTTTGTCAATCCTCTCATTCCATCTCAAACAGCCACACATGGCAGTGCCTCAGCTACAACCACTGCCATGGATGAAGAAACTAAGTCATTCTGGTAGCAAAAAGACTGAGAACTAAGCTAGACCAGGAGGGCAGCCATGGTATTATACCAGAGCAACACAGTGCAGCCCAAAGGACGATCCTTAAAATTATGTATTTGCTGGTCTAAAACATCATTACTTGAGAGAATGCTTTGCATGCAGGCAAAAGAAAAATGTGCACACACACACAAGTCCCAAAACTAAAACACTCAAAATACATGGACGAATACACTCACACAAGCACGCTCTCCTCACATTTCTGTGCTATTTCAGCCTTCCAAAAAACTTGGCGACCATTAAATGCCAAATTCAATGACAGTCAAACATGCACATTTTGGAGATTTTTCATGGGGCTTGAGGGGTAGATTATGTGCTATGAGGATATTAGCCATACATCTTTCACATGGCCTTCCCTTTCAGCTCATCCCATTCACTTGTCATATTTTGCTTCAGATTAAATGGCAAACCTGTCAGAAAAGAGAGGTATTTTCTCAAGTGTTTATCAAATGACAAGCACAGTTTAATATTAGTCCAGCATATATGCTTCCAAGCACATGAAACACAAAGTAAATGCCTTAAAGTCCTTCAAAAAAAAAGAAAAAAAAGCAACTTCAAAAGTGGTGAATAATGATGCTACAGAGAACTAACAAACAAAATATCTGTCAGATGTTGTTGCTCTGTGAATGATTAGTAGCAGAGATTTCAAAAGGTCACATATGAAGAAGCCTTGTTACGCTTAATCACAAGACAGGGGATTTTCTGCATCCAGCGACGGCAGAGATAAGAAATCTGCTCGTCCAGCCCCAGGTTTTGGAGCACGAGAGCCTGTCAGCCGCTCTCAGACCGCTCTCCCTGACCCGCTGCGGCCCCAGCAGGAAATTGTGCGAGTGCCTCCCAAGAAAGCCTTGGGGAAAGAAACAGTTTGGTCTGCAGGCCTGGTTATTCTGTTAGATGTGTCACAGTCAGTGCTGCGCTGTGGATCAGATGGTTTCCAAAAGCAGCTCAGGGTCTTATCTAACAAGGTTAGTTCTTACCGCAAATTCTACGGTAAGAACAGCAAGTTCTTACCGTAACAAATTACAATTGCAAAACCGTTCCAAAGAAATGCCCACACAAATTGTTTCAGGGGGAAATACAGATTGAAAATACATTCACTATAAAGTTACTAAGGATGTAATACTTGGCTAAGCAAGTATTTTGAAAATTTTGTTGAAGCAAAAACTGAATATTACATTTCTGAGTTTTGGGTATTTTTAATTGGAAATTATTTTTCCAGGTGCAAAATCTTTAGAATATTTGATATGAGAAGCCTCAACATGCTCTATTTTTAACCCATCTAAAACCATTTTTCAGATTTATCTGTGAAATATTTTTAATCTCTGCTAACGTTTTACTGAGTTAATGGTACATCCAAAGATGATAATCCAGTCCTGATGCTCATAGACTGCCAATGCTACAGGAGTCACCTGTCATAATTGCAAGAGGAATCTGCTGGGGAAGAGAGGCAGAGAAGCACAGCAGTTAAGAAAGAGGTCTTCATGTTTGGTTAGGCTCTGCAGTGCACCAAATAGCACCATGTTATTTCCTGAAGGGCAGCGAGAGTGGCATCTTGTCTCATGCAGGGGAATGTTTCAACTAAAGCAGGCCTAGGAGGCAAGGGCTTGAAAAGTCCTTGAGGAAACAGGGCCAGTCGGCCGCAAGTATGGAAAGAACATGAAGAGCACCTACAGCAGGAGCTTATGCACCATGCAGAGCCCCTTTTGGGCATGTACAGCAGGAGCTTATGCACCATGCAGAGCCCTTTTTGGGCACGTACAGCAGGAGCTTATGCACCTTGCAGAGCCCTTTTTGGGAGGCCAAGATGCATGTTTTGGTGTGGTGATAGTAGCCCTATGTATATTCTCCTGGTTGTGAAGATAGAAGTGAAAAGGGAGAATATGGAAAATGGATGGAGTCTGTGGTATATGTTGAGCAGAAAACTGAGACAAGAAATCACAGCCTCTTTCCTCCAGGTGCTTTGTCCACCGCTACCATGACCTCCGGTGTTATGGACTAACAGTTTTCACTTAGGTCTTCTACTCCATGACCAAGAGCATTTGCAGTATGGAGAATCACGACTGCATCACAGCGATGGGCCATGCTCTTCTGTACCTGTCCACCATAGGGACTGTCTGCAACCACTTCACATGACCTCTCTAAAGCACTGCAGTTTTTTTCAGCCTTATGTGTAAAATATTTTCCATTCCCAGCCGCTCATAATAAATATTTGTTTTGCAGGTTGCTAGTAGCAACCTGTATGCACCTACCACACCCTATCACCATGGGTGTTTCTCTTTCGAGGTACTCACCCATGGTACAGATTTGGTCCAGAGAAGAGAAAAGAGTGTTTTAACCTGGGTTTACTAATATAACATAGAAAATCAAGAATGAGAAGCTTCCTCCTTCCTTAAAATGCATCCATGAATGTCACAAGGTATTGCAATGCTTCACAGATAGTTGAAAGTATTTAAGTTGCCATAAGTCAAGATGGTTTTAGCCAAAATAGATCTTGAGCAATGTTTTCATGAGAAATTCTCCAAATCCCTAATACAGGAAATGTCTGAGATTCCTGAGAAAAGGCAGTATTAGCAGGGAAAGGTGATGATACTTCATAGTTTTGGACCTTAAGCTTTTGCTACTGAGGTGACAAAGGTTTGAAAGCAGCCTTAGAGATGAAAACATTCTGGCTTTTGACATAAGATTAGTAGTTCACATACTGCAAGGATTAACTTCTGTAATCATTTACCAGAAGTGTTCTCCTTTAGTTAAGAAAAAGTGAAGGGGAAGTGGAAATAAGAATAATCCTGATTTAAATACTCATTTTTCCCTTTTATTTTTAAATATACCTTGCACATCACACATTACTTGAAACCATGGGGGGGATGGGGGATTGAAGAAAAGTGCAAGAGGATAAAGCAAAACCTTCAGAGGACAGAGCAAAAGTTTCAGAACAGTCAGACTCTTCTGTGTAATTTAGAAGGCGAATTCCTAATGTCAAAGTCTTATCCATGGGGATTTTCCACATCCCCACTCATCAGAAGCGCAGGGGCTATTGCACATCAGCCTACACGAACCTACACAGAGAGCCAAACTACCCGGTATTGTTTTTGTCTCCCTCCAACTCCCATGAAGGTACTCAGTGCACAGACCAGTATTTGTATTATGCTGCAAAGGGAAGGATTTCATCCAAGAAAAGCTGGCAGTCAGAGGTTTTTTTAATGAGCCATGTGCTGACAGGCCTGGTTGTGAGCTATTACAGATGTGGAATTGACAGTATAATGAGACACAGGAAGTTCAGAGGCCGAAAAAGTCTCTTCAGATTTGCTGGTTACGCTCACAGGATCAAAACCGCTTGTGTTTTACCTGACATCCTTGAGCAAGGGATGTTTGAAGTCCTTAATAAAAACATTGCCATTTGGGGTAGGCGCGCTGATGCACATTGATTGCCATAAGGGGGAAGAAAAGAAAGGACAAGTCATTAGCTGAGAATGAGCAAGTAGGGCAGGACGCACAAGTGGGCATTAATTATAGCAACACTGAGCCTGGGATTCCCCGCTACGTAACCAGGGATGCAGGGATCCAAGGGGGACACCATGAGAAATGAGATGGATTGAATGAATGCTCTTGCATGGAAAGGAAAGCAGACATTTGGGGAGAGAACAACCTCCCCTACCCCACCCCTCAAGAAATTCTCAATAAAGTGAAGTCTCCAGCTGGTGACTTCAATGAGGAAGATTCCTAGTGCTTTAATAGAGAAGTGTTCTGCTAGTTTTGTCTGAGCATGAGTCAGATACAGAGGTTGCCAACGGGTTCAGTGCCAAGCACTGCTCTCAGCTACGTGTGCCCAGCACAGCATGGGAGCAGATACTGCCTCAGTGCTAACTGAGACACTGGAGCTGCTGCCAGCTGTTATGTGGTGTTCTGTACCTCATTTGTTTCACTTTGATTATCACGGAGAAATCTCTTGTATTAGAAATCATATTGCTAATTGCCAAGCTTGTAAATTCAATGGAAAAGGCCTATTTTTATCATTATGCAACAAGTAAAACTCATTTTTACAGTCTTGTTGATTAAGCAGTAGTCAGCTAATGACCCAGTTTATTTCTTTCTCATATGCAGAGATTTATATACATGTGTACATATGTATGTAAATGTCTTGAAAAGAGCCTGGGGAATGGGACACATGTGCAGACCTTTTCTAGTGTAGTGAGCTCTGTTTGCCAGAAATAAGGCTGCATAAAGTAAGCAACAGTGACATCTATCGGCATTGGAAACTTTGAACTCTGAAAATCAACTGTTTATGCTCCTGGAGTATTTTTAGCTGCATTAGCAATAATACAAATGCGTGCTGCCTGCAGCAGTGAGAGCATGCTGCTACATGCAGATTCAGCCTCTGCAAACCAATAAAGCTCCTAGATAAAGAAGTTCTTGCATAACTTACCCTTACAAAACACATTGTCACCTATGAATGACCTGTTTTCTTAGCACAGCATAAACTGTGGAGAAATCACACTTCTTTGATGGGCCTACTTTAAGATACAAATCACTTTAAAAAATCACTTTGTTTAAACTATCAGTAATAACCAGAGCACTCCCTTGTGACAGAGTCTGGGAGTAGTTGTACTGAACTCAAGAGACCATCATTAGTCAAACATAAGAATTTATTAGAGATAAGAGGTTTTAACAAAGCTAAAAGTAGAGTATAGCTAGAAATATAGAAGAGATGAAGATATTTATATATAAATATCAGAGGTCTGCAGCTAAATAACTGCTGCACAATACAATGCCTGCTGTCATCCTTTATGGACCATCCCTCCAGTAATGTTTGCCCCAGCTTCGCTGTCAATGGGTGCACAGTATAGTGACCACTCCTACCTTTATGGGACTTTATGGGCCATGCTTCTGCTTGCATTTTCCCCAGTTTCTCCTCACCACTTTGCTGACATCAGGGGTGCATCCTTGCTGACAGGTGGGTCCTCAAATCCAAAAGTCAGCTGATCACAGGTCCAAGTCCACTCCAGATACATGTGGCTGACTCTTTTGCAGCCAGTTACAGCAATGCTAGCCTACAGTTACAGCAAGCTGCATGGCCCCAGTCAGTACCAGCACTCATGTCAGCAGGTGATCTGCTGCTTAGTTCTCAGCCCTGATGACTGGGTAACGAGGCCCCCATGCACTAGTGCTCCTCTGGGGAATGGCTTAACCACACTTAGATGTTTAGGGTATGGGTCTGCTATGTCACTTCTATGCCTGGACTTGTTGGTCACAGGTATGGAGAAACCCCAAAGCATGGTGGCACCAACCATGGGGCAGCCAGGCTTTGGCAGCTCTTGGGGAACACCCTAGCACAAACAACCTGGAGCCCCCACAACCCTTGTTTCCCACCTTGGTCAGCTGCAAGGCGCCCCAACTCCATCAGCATGGCTTCAGCAGGCCACCAGAGAGCATGGCTTACCTTGCTGCTCCTGTCAGGCAGCCCTGCTCCAGAGGGAGAGCAGATAGAGCACCCACACCTGGACACAACACCAACTGCCAGCAGCACTTCCTAACCTTTCTCTTCCTTTAATCCACAGCTTTTTGCCACCTCACAGCTGCAAACTCTCACCTTGCATTAGGGTCACCATTGGCCCCTTGCATCCTTCAGTATATTTTGCCCATCAGAGTCATACCCCTAACAGCAACTATATAATATTTTAGGTGCCTATTTTTAACAGAAAGGCCCCCCAGTATGGTAATTTACAAAATATAAAGCAAACATGCTTCAGGCCTGCTTTCAGTTGTCTGTTTTTTCTCCTAGAGGGTGACAGCACTGCTGTGCAGCTTCCCCCTCTTCCATCCTGCAGGAGCCATTGAGATCAATCTTTTAACTTAGACCACAGGCATCCAGCTTACATGTTGCCTCTTTTTTCTCTGTAGAACAAAGTGATCTATAATATTAAACTTATGTCTCATGTATAAAATATATCCTGACATCTCCAGATTGCCTTTGCAGATAGATATTTCAGTAGTCAAAGGAATTACACTTTTTTTTTGATAGTAATACATTAAGCCACTTCTTATCATCACTGATTACATGGTGCTTTTAGGTAACTTGCCAGACCTTTTTTTTTTTTTTTTTTTCCCGGGGTGACAAAATTTAAACCACACAAGTAACTTTACTGAGAAAAATAACTAATTCCTCCCAAAGCCTTAGGAGAGTTTGGAGGTCATTTCTCTGCTTCATCTATTTCTCCAGTAAGACTGTGTATTGGGAGGGAAAGTGAGATGCTGTGAAGGAAATAGTTAACACTTGGGCTTGGACAGAATAGCCCTCGGTAAGTCACCCTGACACATCTCCATAAATCACATCATGTGTTAGAGGCAACTCTAGAGGGTCTTAGGAGTAGTTTTGTGGCAATCAAGACAAATGTGAACTAATTAGTTCTTGGCTTCTCATTGAGAGAGGAGTGTGAAAAGCTGGCACGCAGCAGGTTGAGCAAATGAGCTGCATAAGGGCATGTTGGGCATTTCATGTGTGTGCATATAATGGATGAATTGCCCTGCAAGGGAATTGAGCTTGCTGTGATTACTCTCCCAGTAAGAGCTCACTTACTGGTGACGTAGCTGAGAGTAAATGCAGACAAATGGTATCTAGCTACTTCTAATGCAGGCATTAGAGAATTTATCTGCTTCTTGTTGCCTGGATGTGAACAATAAACAGGTGATTTTACTTCTTTTTTTATTTGCCATTACATTGCTCTCTTATCTGTTCTGATTTAGGGTGGTATGGTTTAAGTGCTTTAAGGTTTGCTTCTAACTAAAGCTGCCTGCCTACGGCATGGCCAAAATAATTATTCTAGCTGAGTATTTGGCTCAATAACTATTATTAACTCCCAGAGATCTTTTCCTATTTCCATAATTGTACCTGAAACTGTGCAATTCAATGCAAGAGGATAAATTGAGTTCCTGGAATACAGTGTGCTCAAGTATTTCAGAGGCACTGTTAAGTCAAGTTCAATCTCCAATTCTGGTAGTCCTAAAGGTATTTTTAAGCCTTCTTTCAGTGAAACTATTTCTGATTATTTCAGTTCCACTGGGAGCAGTTTCTGTGAACAAGAAGAGCAATTTGTCTAGCACCATGTGGCCCTATAGAAATGTGGCAAAAACCTTATAAGACTAGGTATTGTAGCCAGTAGATATTGGCTTGCTTTCTTGTCCTATCAGAGGAGCCTAGGAAGAAAAGAGATCGTGTAAACTTGATTTTTTTTTTTGCTTTTTACTATTTTATCTCTTTCTTGGAATAAAGCAGTTCCTAGACAAGTTTAATTCTATTGATGAATTTTAACTTTGTAGCAGCTAAAACAGCCATCTGTAAAGAAATCTAATCTAAATAAGATCATAAGATCTCACATCATAAATATCCTGTATCACAGAGGCAGAGAAGGAAAAGCCTGTGAGGAGACTGGATTTCTGATGTGGTCACAATCACAGTTGTCTTGGGAGAAGAATTAGCTCATGCATTCAATAGTGTTGACTAAGAAAATAGAGCTCAAGCTTAGACAAATGTTTTCTCTAGAAGGAGAGTACCTTTTCTACAGGGTGATTCAAAGAATTCCCAATGAGGAGATTCTTCTCCAAAATAATAGTATTCTCTTAAATAAATAAGTAAATTGTATAAGTGATTTTTTTTTCTTCATAATCAGGAAAAGACTTCAACAGATCAATGACTGCTGTTGTTTAAAGTGTATATCATATACAGTACAAATCTGGCATTAGGTTTTTTTCTAAAAATAAAATTACTACTTTTAACTGAATGTTTTCTACAGTCCTCATATTCTTGTGAGTTTAGATATGTACATTTAAAAGCCTTTTAAAAACTGGAAGTGCTTGATCCTCACTATAAACAGTCACTGTTTTAGAAACTAAAATGATGCATACAGCTTAGATGACTAACCTTAGATGACTTTTGCATGAAGCAAAGCCAGGTTAGAAGGGTACACTGCAAACAGACCATATTTCTATATAAAATCTTAGTCAACATGCAATACTTTCTTCATAAATCCTGCAGATAATCTTGGCTTTTAAAAGTCTTCATGACTTTCTGGATGCAGTGACAAAGTGATGTGTTCAAGAGAAACACTGAATGTCTCTTTCTTAGTTTATTTCTGATGAATAAACTGTGTCCTGTCGTGATTAAGGAATGGCCATCATAGCACTACATGGGAAGCCACCAACTAACACACCAAATCACCAGTTAGGGGGACAAGCTGGCAAAGTAAGTGCTGAGGAGAAGGACAGAATGACCAAATGTCAAATAAGGAAGTGGTGGACAGAGTCAGCCTTCAAAAGGTGATGTAAATGGTTGGGACCTCTTAAATCAACAAAACAGAATGGAAACATACACAAGTAAATAAGGAAGTACCTATGGGACCGCATTATGGAGAAGGCTCTCATGCCCTTTCTTAGAAGTCAGCATCTCTGCAGTACCTGGATGCTAAGACACATGACATGAAAAGCAAACAGGAGGAATTCAAAGTGTGTGCAGTGAAAGTGCAGTAATGCCCATCTATATGTTTTGGTGAGATTGAAACAAGCTCTTCAAATCTCTCCAAATTAATCAAGTTGCCAAAGACAACTGTCCCTCTTTCAAAATGCCCCTGGCAAAAAAGCTTATTCCAAAATGTGGAATGTCTTTCCATCGTGTAAGTACAGCAGCTATCCTAATTCTGGAGGCTTATCGTTTAAAAATAAGGGATTATAGAATTTCATAAAAATATGTTCCTATTCCAAGTTCCACACTCTCTGTAAGCACATTTTCTTCATGGTCTAAAATTTTAACAAAAAGCAGAAAACTGATTTTTATGGTTCATGGGCCTTAAGTTTTAAAGTTTTATATTTACTTTTGGCAGTAGAGGAATATTTGCTTCCATCAGAATCCTCTTGTAAATGCACCAAGCTATAGAAATTCACCAAAAAAAAAAAAGAAAGATGTAAATCCAGAAAAGCCTCTGTATAAATCTGAGAAACTGTCCCACTGAACTTGTGTTTTGGCAAAGTATTGATGTTTGGCTGGGGGCCAAGCATTCTCACCAGCAAACAGAAATCAGATGCTAATATGAAAATCCCTTAAACATATTGATTGGAGAGTTGCCAGCATTTTCAAATGTTGTATGATACAAGAGCTTGAATCTTGGGGAAAAGGAAAGGAAGGGTGGAATTTGTTTAGAAAAGGAAAAGGGTTGGTATTTTAACAGAAAAATATTAAAAGACAAACAATGTTCATAAGTGTAAGACATGTCCATAAGCATGGAGTTATACAATATGGACAATCTAGTCACAGCTGTATTATCAAACAGCAGTTGCACAGTTAAAGCAATATTTTAATAAATACATAAAGAAAATACCATGTAGTGGCCCAAATTTTCATACTCACTGTTTCTGCAGATATATATATATATTCAGTAGAAAGAAAATATGTAATTTATAAACTATCCACTGTATGCAACATGTGCAATGTATGGGTATTATGTATTTAATATATTTAGTATATTAAATGTGATGTATAATTTATAAACGTAAAATGTATAATTTATAAATGTACTCTAAATATGTTGTTATTTTTACTGTTATTTACAAATGTGTAAGTAAACCAATCAATCCAAATTAAAAGTAATTTACAAAATATTGTTCCCTGTGGCCTACTTTGTATGAGTCATAAGCAGCTCCCAAAATACTGACCAGAGAAGGATATCCGTCAAATAGGAACTTTTTTTTTTCCAGAAAAGTGTTTTTCCACTCATAACTGATTCTTTACAAGCCAAGTTTTGTGCTCTACACATTAAGTGTCAGTTGTGTCGGTGACAGTGATGTGCTTATATGTTGCTGGTCCTAGATGAGCTCTAGTGTATAAAGCTAACAATGAAATAATGAATTCTGGGCTAAACATCTGCTTTATATGTAGTGCAAGATGTACTGGCACGCTTAACAGTGTCATGAATCACCAGTTTTACACAAGAACTGCATACACTGTCAATACACTGCCTTAGTTTAAAGGAATTACAGATTTAATTCCGAATTGTCCCTAAACAGATTGTGCTGGCAGAGGTGACTCTGCTGCCTTGTATTACATCAATTAATACATTCGTTTTCTAGATTTGCAGGGCAAATTCTTCCCTGAGGTTATTTCACTGGCTTCAACAGAACATAGATCAGGGAGCAAATGTTCCAGAAACCTTAAACAAATTCTCAATTATGTATTGAAAGGTTCTCTTTACTTAACCTGGGGATTTAAAATTAAATTCTTTCTGATGTAGGAAAAAATCGTAAATTAAATTACTGATGATCAAACTGACTGCTAATTACACTTTTCTTCTTATACATACAATGAATTCAATAAAGTAAACTTAAGAACTCCTCAACTATGCACATAAGTATAGAAAATTGAGTCATTTCTGTTATCTAATCAGTCTCTTCACATCCAAAAATATAATTTCCATTTTATGCCAACTAAATCACATCACATGCTCTCATACATCCAGAACATCTCAGACTGACTGCCTCTGAGCAGAATTGCATATGCTATTTCCTTTCTGGGAAAGAAATGATCTGAACTGAAGCCACAAGCTCCCTGACTGTTGTCATTTCCATTTCTGTGCTTTCTGCCCCTTTTGTAATTCTGTCTTTCTTCTGTATGTTACATCATCAGCCCCCTGGGAAACTGAGACAAATGTTTAGGCCACAACTACATTATGCAGTTATAGCTGAGGCAATTATACCCAATGAAAATACAACTGAATTTGGTAGTAAATATATTTTTGTTGATGTTGTAGGTTCTTTGCTTTCATCTACTATCTTTTTTGTTAGGAGTATTAATTCTAAGGCTGTTCAGTTCCTGGAAGCTTCTGCTCTGCTTACATGGAAGAAAAACATTTGGAGCTTCCTCCGTATTCAAATCACTGAACCTTTCTGCTCAAATGGCTTCACTGGATATTCATTCAAGCATCCAAAAATGTCCAGATAATATTCTTATGATCCACATAAGGAAGTATGGACTATGATAACTGTTAAAAAAGGTGGTGAAGTGTTGGAACAGGCTGCCCAGAGTCTGTGACACGGTTTAAGAAATGTTTGGAGGAGGCCCTTAGGGACACGCTTAGCAGGCATGGTGATGATGGGTTTATGGTTGGAGTTGATCTTACAGGTCGTTTCCAACCATAATGATCCTATGATTTTATGATTCTATGATTATCAATCTGGGAAGCTCTTTTAGAAAGATATGGTTAATGCTGACATTCATTCAGGTGTATCTGCCAATGCAGAATAAGGGCTTTTGGCCTCCTAGCCTGGTTTGGATAAATGTACTCCTTAAAACAACTCTGTGTAGGTGTGCTCTGTTCCCATTTGCTTCTACAGGTAAAACATAATGATGAGAAACTGTAGATTTGAAGGTGTGGAGCTCCAAGAAGATGGTTTCAGAGAAAATCCTTCAACCTTCAGACTTACAATGTCCTAAGAGCACATGAGTGGGGTTTGCAGGAACTCAATCACTGCCAGCACCAGTCTCCTACTGCAAGGGCCCCTCATCTACTAGAGGCAAAACCAGGAGCTCAGCTGAAAGACTTCAGCATAAGTTGCTAATTCCTGAAGTGGTGGCAACAGCAGACTATGTCTTCCGTAGAGATTTGCAGGCAGATGGTTTTGTTCTAGTTTTGTTTTCCTCATTGGTCCATAAGATTTTATTTTTATTAGGTTTTGCACCACTGCTTTTAATATGTCTTTTGCTATGATTTTTTTTCTTCTCAAATAAGGGACATTATCCTTTCATACTATCTGAATAAGTCTCTTTTCAATAGCTGACATTTACTTTAGTGAACTGAAAACAGTACTTCTGTAGCTGTCACAACATAGTAAAGAAATAACCCAAGGAAGAAAAAACATTCATGCAAAATAATCTTCCATGGCAAAGGGCCGGAAATTGGTTGCAGTTGAACCAATATTTCTGTAGAAATGAGCTGTATCTGCTATTTGTTACACAGCTTCTGCAAACCCTCAGGCACTTCTGGATGCCTTTGTAAAACCTTCTGAAGCTGCACATTGCACTGACTATAGACAGACAGGCAGCGTGATTTGTCTTCTTTGTAACTCTCTGGGTACAGGAGTATTTGTCTTCAGGCATGCTGTAGCAAGTGTATGAGTCATTTTTAATATTTGGCTTTTCTGAGTAAAGAAATCGCATCACAAACAGGGAACTTGGATCCAGTGTTGCAAATTCATCTGGCTTGGGTGTGTTAAATAAATAAACAGATGCAAAATCACATAAAATGACACATATTAGCAGCTAGAAGATTGGACTTCATATTCAAAACAATTTTTGGAAATGTCCTAGAAGGCTCCATATCGACAGTTCTTTTGTTCGTGGGTTTCTTTAGTAGCCCGGCTATTTGAAATGTACTCCTTGGCGTTTCCAGAGCAGACCCACAGCGGTGATGTTAAGACCAGCTAACACTGTCTGTGTTCTCACAAGAGCTTTGCAGCTGCTGCAGCAGCATCCATTCCAGTGCAATTAGTCCACAGCTTAAATGAGCTCAGGGAGAGGTCCTCCTGCCCTCAAGTGGGACAGCACCTCTAATCATTAACTGCTGTGCTCAGCAACAGGTTTTCTTCCTTCCTAAAAAAATGTGTTGTTTCTATTTTAATTATGTTTGTGACAACCTGACTTCTTAGTGACAGATGCTCTCTGAAAAATATTGAGTGCTCTATCTTTACAACTATTTTAGTCCAGCTTTCCTCTTGGAATAGCTGTGATTTTTTTTTCTGCTGACATTAATGATCATAAGCAGACTCAAGATGGTGACATGGGTGAGTTTGGCAGTACAAGTAACAAATACAGTCTTAGAGTCTAGTGAGCAGTCTCAAGTAATTTATAATTGTATTAGTCTTAGGATATGAACAAGAAATATTGTATTGCTGCAACCTGGACTTCCTTAATGTTTTGGCCAGTGGCAAGCAGGGTTAATCAGTAGAGAATCTGAGGCTTGAGTCCCCAGCCACCTATTTAGCACCACCAGCTTTGAGTCATGTTATTACCTGTTTGAATTTTATGATAGTCTTTCAATGGATGCCCCATTACCTTCTAAAAATATTTTGGATGTGATTCAAATAGTAACAGACCATTAGGAGTTCTGAATAGTTATTCATAAATATTTGCATTGAGACCTTCACTCCTTTATGATGAACAGAGAAGAAAAGGATGCATTTTATCTGAGTTGTTCATATGCCCACATTAGGATGCTATGGACTGTGACCTAGAAGAGGTTTTCTCTTCACTGCTTATTATAAAGTGCATCTAAACAGCTGACACAGGGTAGATAATTAACTGAAGGCATTTGCAGGCCTGTCCTTCCCCACAGCCTCTGCCAGCTATTGGCCTTGCTCACAAATACCCTTACCATATTCTCAAACCCATCTTCACAGTCCAGTCCCACAGAGGCCTATGCCATGAACAAGAAGTGTGTACGTATTCTTATTGCTGAGGTGTAGTTACTAGAAGGAAAAAGATGCATGAGTAGGAAGGGAAACAAACTTTCCAGAATCCAATGTCATAAAGTTATAGCAAGAACCAAGCTTGTGTCTACTATTGTAACCTGCTCAAAAGCATATTTGTAAAGCAGAGAAAATAAAGACAAAATGATTACTTTAGTATGTGGGCATTGTTTTACATAGTTTCAAACACCTAAACTTAGATTTGACTAAGCTAATGAGATAAAAGATACCTCCAGAAAGAGGTGAAAGAAAAAATTGAGTCTTGGGAGCATAAGAAAAGTCATCAGAATTGAGACAGTTAGGTCATGTATATTGTCCTGTTACTGCCCTGTGCTATGTACTGTACATTACAAAGTAATCTGGAGACCTGAGTCCTATGATGAAAAAAGTAAAATCTGCAGGGGCACGTGCACAAGCCCCTTGGCATGGGCAGAGCGTGTCTGCTGTGAGCTGGAGGGCTGCTCCCAGCACTGTGCATCCCCCCTGCACCCCATGGCACTGCACGCTCGCAGCCCCTTTCCCCAGTCGTCTCCTCCTTTTACGGTCCTTGCCACTGGCAATGCTGCCATGTGCCTGATGAGGAGAGATGGATTTTGTTGTTCAGGGTCCTACAAGCACTCCGATGCTCCTGGCTAACACTAGAAAGGAGATACTAAAAGTGCCTATCAATGGCCCCCTTCCTTGTTCTGTCTTTTTAGTTTATATGGTGCACAGCTGAGGCAGAGGTCTCTCTCGTAGAGGCCCAAGCACCCTGTCTTCCTTCAAGCTAAAATGAACCATCACTGCCAAAGCATTTCTTAATCTTGCAAGATCTAGCCCTAAATGTGGGTCTATTTAAGAAATAAAACATTTTGCACACTAGTTGAGGGTGTGATATTTTCTACAGATCACACTGGAGTAATGCAGTGCAAAATCATACAGTTTAAATACTTCTGAAAATTCATGGGCATGGTCAGCCAGTCTCCTTAGGATGACAATAAAAATGATATGAGGCAAGGCAGAGAAAATGTAACTGATATTCAAATTGAACCTATAATGAAGGAACAAAATGTATGTGATATTGTAATGCATTTTCCTGATCTAAGTTATTAGTCAAAGTATATTTCTTCCTTAGAAAAGAACTCACACAAAGCTCATTGTTGAAGAGAAGCTTTTCCTTTCATGTATGTGGCTGACTTTATGTGACAGAACATATATAGAAAATGTATATTTATTGCTAAACAACCCCCAAATTAAAACTAGATGATAAAGAAGTGCACAAAATAGAGAGGTGGAGGCAGATAGGGTAATGCGAAGAGACAAAGCAGAATTCAAAGCTACAGGATAACTGAGTGAATGTAAATACATTTAAAAATTTAGAATGACATCTCATTTGAGTGGGAAGAGGAAAGGAAGAGAAATGTGACATGCCAGCCCTAAGCAGATGGCATCTACCTCTGGAAAAAAAAAAAACAAAAAACAAAAAACAAAAGCAAAAAAACAGTGAAATCCAGGGACAAAGCGGGCTCTTCAGGGCTGAGCTCCAAAAGCAAAACACTGATTTTCTGCAGCCACCTTGTGTAGAAAAAGGAAAATTGCAGCTTTTAAAATCATTTTTTTAAATTACAGCACCCTGATTCAATAAGATGTTTAATCTCCAGTATAATTTGAGTCTCATAAATATCCCTGCCTTTACCAGGGGTTACATAATAATGTGCAAGTGAATTTGCCCTGATACTCAGCTTCTAGGAAGCAAAGCAAGGAAACATTACTTTAACTCCCATTGCCTTGCAGCTTGGCATAATCCTCAGAGAAATCAAAGGGGATACCTCAGCACTCAATAATATCCTAATTAAAAATAATCTTTCTTTTTTTCTTTTTTTTTTCTTTCCTTTTTGTATGTGTAGGGGATGTAAAAAGAGGAAATCAGCACTGTGGAGGTCAGAAACAAGGAATAGCTGGCTGATTGTTAGTATTCATACCTAAAATTCTCTTACTAGGTGAGAGTGCATCTGCTCTAGACACAAAAAGTGAGATGTTGGTTCAGGCTGGGCTAGAAAAGGTATGAGCTTTGTCACTGGTGTAACTTTCTGTTACAGTCAGAGGCTGTTCAGGGAGAAGTCTCTGCCTCTCCCCCTTGGTTATACAGACAGGACACAAACCTGCCTGTTTATTCCCAGAAATTAGACATCTCTACTTATGTAGTGTGAGTAGCTTTCCTCTGTAAATTAGCAAAGTATGCAAACTATGTCTTTATGTGGCAATGAAGTTTTGGAACCATGTGTTTAAAATACAAATACATCGCCTGGTCCTCTGCCAGTGAACTGGTCTCTATGGCAGTCCTCCCAACCTTGTGCCTTACAGAGCCCTATCACCGAGCTTCTAACTTGAATTTTTAAAGGGAAAAGATACCCCAAGAAAAGCAGAAGCAGCAAAATAACCTAAATGGGAAGCAGGTTATGACTGCAGCCTGTCAGGGGAAGAAAGTAGGTCGTAGTCAGTTGTGAAAGAATCATGGATTGTACAGATGTACAGCAAATGAGATCAATGGGATGTAACAGCAGTATCAGTATGATGAATTAGAGGAATTACTCTAAATCATCAAGCAACAGGGGACATGAATTATAGTTTGGTATTTTGTTTACAGGCCAGGCAAGGTCAGCCTACTATTATTACTGCTCATTGGCTTTGCACTGTTCAGGCTGCAGATGTAATAGCAGGCATTGGGGATGGCCCAGTGGTTGAAATGGGAACACACACTGAGCTGATAGAGCAAAGGCAGTCGTATCATTCACCTGCAACTTCACAGGTACATTTATTTTTATTACTATTATTATTTGTAATAACTGTGTTGCTGGACACCAACTAAAAGGAAAAGTGATATGAGGACAGCAAAACCCCCAACACTGCCAGCAACTTACATTTGCTGTGCAGACATATTATAGTCACAGCTTGGATCACTTTTATCCTCCGTATTGGTCTACTCCACCAACAAAACAAAAAATACAAATGAAAACATAGAAGAGCCTGAGGGAGACTGAATGTGGGCAAGTATGGGCCATCTTACTCAGGCTTGAGTAACTGATAATTTCAATAATCAGAATAGTGCTAGCTGCATGATAGAGCAGATGAAATCTTGGCTGAGCAAAAAGTCAGTTAACACCCCATTTAAGGTAGCATAACCCAAGAGACATTCCTGTTTAGGATAATCAACTTAAAACGGACAATTAAAGTAATGGGACTGAATTTTCAGACGTTGCTAAAGCACAGTATAAAAGTTACCTTATGGAAAATATCTTTAAAACATATACTTAACTGGCTCCTCCCAGTATCACCATGAAAATCATTTGACAAGTGTTGTATCAGCACAGCTAGAAGTATGCTTTGGACAGGGAGGCTTTTGAGAATGCTTTCTAGAATTACAAAACACAGCTATTTGTCTAGGGAGGAAGAAGCTGGTGCTATAAGAACTCATAGAGAAAACATTTGCAAAGTTTTAAGGGAGAAATCTTGCCCTATTTGACCTTAACAGAAACTTTGTTCAACTGGCAATACTGAAAGTCAATGTCACTGATTCAGCAGAGTTACTAATGTGTTTTTTGCAGTTCCCTCTGGAGCTGGAGAAGCAATACCAACTGGCTTGTAACCATCTCCTCGTGTTCTCTGTCTTATTTTCTGTTCTTCCATGATTCTGCTGTTTGATTCTTTCTGTATGTGCTGAAGACAAAATTCAGGTCAATTTCCTTTAGAAAGGAGTAATGGTAGTAAAGTCAAAAATTATTTACTCTCTGAATCTTCTTTTATATGGACAGCTGATCCAAATTTCTTGCTTGAAAATATAGAAACTAAACAATATAAGTAGTCATTTATTGTGCTGTGAATAGTAGCCACTAGCCACAATTATTAAGGGAGTTTGTTCCCCTCTGTTTTCCATCAGGCTTGCTGAAGTTTTAATCACAAGCAAAGAAATCACTCCCTCCCAGTTTAATTTTAAAAATAATTGAATTAATGTGCGCATCTGTGAAGGATTTTTCTTCCAGATAAGAGAAGCTTTGACAAAAGGCGTGAATGCCTTCCTCCAGATCTCTGAGGTTACTGGCAATACGGCATGGAGCAAAGTAAAGGCGCCGCCTCTCCGCGTGGACTGCCCAGGGCTCGAGCACTGCCGCTGCCCTGCCTGCAGCCCAGCTGCTGGCATCTGCCCGCGCCGCTTTGGCCCATGGTCAACACCACACTCACACCCAGGCAGCGCGTGAGCCAGTTCAGCTAATGGTCTTTACACGGGAGAAATCTCAAAAAGCAGTATAGAAAAAACAATCCTGTTCATGGGAAGACAAAAATTCACAGACAGTTAAGAGCTGTATCATGGCCCAGGAAGAGGCTTTAGCTTGTTTTGTTTACTCCTGCAGGTTAATCCTTTAAGTCTCTAACTCTCATTTCTTGTGTTTCATTCTCTAACTCGTGCCTCTTTCTAGCCTCCCCTAGCACAAACTGGAGTGGTTTTGAACTGAAAATCATAGTCCTAACCTAAAGTATTCGGTGATTTTTGTTTGTTCTAGCCACTGCTCAAAGCAGGACTAACTCTGACGCTAGATCAGCTTGCTTGGGTTCTTGTCTGTGTAAGCCCCAAGTATCCCCAACAATGGAAATACCAGGGATTCTCTGGCACTCTTTGCTACTGACTGGCCACCCCTCTGTGAAGAAGACTTTTTTAATTTTTAGTCTGATTTTCCCTATTTGTATCTGATATCTGTTACCTCTCATCCTTTTGCTGTGCACCTCTGAGAAGAGATTGGCCGCACCCTCTCTATGACCTCCCGTTAGCTACTGGTAGACTGTAGCAGTAGGATCCCTTACTAAACTTCTCCAAACTGGGGAAAAATTACTTCACTCAGCTCCCGAACTTAATTATCGAGGTGGCTTCCTACTGAATTCACTCCAGTATTCCCAGTATTCCAATATCTTTTTCTTTTTTTCCTGGTAGCAGTGGGTGCAGAGTTACACACAGATCATGCGCTCTGCAGCTCTGAATAGAGCAGAAAAATCCCTTTGCTCCACCTGCTGGCTCTGGTGTTGCTGCAACAGCCCTGTATGCGGTTGGCCTTTTTTGCCTCAGGAGCACAACTGTTTATTGCATCCAGCGTGTTGTCCACTGTGATGCTCACATGCCTCAGATGCTTAGAGAGTAATGCTTATAAAAAAATAAAAAATAAAATAAGGGAAACTTCTCAGTGCAAACTGGCAGCGGGGCAGTCTTGCAGAAGACTATCAAAGGTGTAACAAGCGTATTCCAAAAATATATGTGCATAGAGAGTGTCTCTGTATATGCCTGAAATACTTATATCAGTGTCTGTATTTATTTAAATACATATATTCAGTGTGAATATGCATGTTAGACTGTTGGACCTTTTTCAGAAAAAGATCTGCTACTCAGAACTATACAAACCAGCAATATTTGTGTATTTAAAATATTTCCTAAAATCTGTTGTTTCTATAACTTTTTCTGTACTTATGTAAACATCATCTGTTTCCAAAATCTTTGTCATAACATGACCATATACCAAATTCACCTCCCTACCTTGACATTCACATCAGTGGGAATCAATCTGTTTTACTGATTAATCTTCTAGGAGGGAAAAAAAAAGTTCAAATCAATTTAAATACAAATTTAAAATTCATAATTTTCCCTAGCACATTTTAGATATTCTCATTTACTTTCTGCTGGCATTTTAAAGTATCATCTTAATGATGATATCTGGGGGGAGAAGATCAATAAAAGTACTACTTGTGTAAGTGTTTGATTAAAATTGCAAGTTTCTCCATTTTTTCTAACGCAGCGAATAACCAGTCTCTATTGCAGTGAACAGTCTGATATCATAAATATTTTCCTATCCCAGTGGTGATTTGTTATAGTGAAGTTAGATTGTGTCTTCAACATAAATTTATTTCCAGATTTACAGTTGGAACTAATAAGTCCATATTGTCATGCTGATGATGTTCTTTTGAAAAACACATTAAATCCCAATGACTTTTACAGGGTTTACATCACTTGAGTGTCTTGGAAAATTTTACGCGTAGCCCTCCTTCTTAGCCTGGAAATATTTATTCGTAGTATTCTCTCTTCCACTCCCAAGATGTTACTAGGAACAGTATAAAATATAATGCATGAGCTATAACATATTTTAGTGATTTAGTAGATTAATACTCCATTTATCCTGCATTTCTATGATTCTTTAAAATAGAGAGAATGGTAATTGCAGGGAGACTCAGAGTGAAGCTCTGGAGTGTTGTTTTCCTTTGTATTGCTGCTATTGATAGTATCTGCCTAGTCACTTAAATCTTGTAGGCAATTCTTATGTTTAATAGAATAACCTGTCCAATAAGAAGTTTTCATTCTGCTTGTTTGAATTTTGATGGATTTAATGTTGGCAGAGAAGTATCTATTTATGCAACCGTCTTGTTCCAGTCATTGTAGCATTTATTGTAATAGTTTATTTTTACAAGCTACTGCAAAAAACCATGTGCATCTTCCATAAACAGTACTGGATGCCTGTTAGTGCAAAAGTGAAATACAGGATCAATGCAGCTTCTTGCAAGGATTTCTTTATAGGGAGGTGGGAGAATTTCTAATGATGTTAAGGCTTACAGCATTTAAAGCCGTGCACTGCCAGGCTGGTATTAGGTACACTAATGAATGCACAACTTATTTATTTTTTCCTATAAAAATGCATAAGGTGTAGTTTGATTCATGTTATCCTCTCGTGCAGCTCAGTTTTATTGTATCATCTTCTAAAGAAAATAAAATAAGAATGTTTGAAGGACTTGCTTATTTTCTATTTTTCAGAGCACTAAAATATAGAGAGGGAGCTTTGCTAACTACATTCACAACTAAACATTGTCTTCTCACACAATTTCACTGACCAATGATGACACTAAAATGCAGTAGGAATGCAATTCAGTTTTCTCTTAATAATTGGTTCAATTAACCAAGCAGATTGCAGTAAATGTTTGCGTGTTTATCTCCAACACACACATAGTTGCACGCACAGAAAGTGTGCATGAATTCCTCCTTGGCTACCTTCCCCATTTTGCTGATTAAGACACAAGACTTTGTTTCTTGTTCTTAGCAGTCGTAACTCTACCTGCCAAGAGCAAATGATTAATCAGGTCCTTAAAATGACTTTATAGCTGTAAATCAAGTAGTAATTTTAAGAAGCAGAGCTCATGGACAAAATAGTTGTTGGGTTTGCCAGGGAGTAGAAAGATATATTTAGTCACCCCTGGATGTCTCCACATCAGATCTTTTAGAAGGTCAAGCTGATCATTCCACAAACCTTGTCTTCATGTTGCTCCTGAAAAATATCACTTCAACTTGCATAGCTTCTCTTTCCTTTTTTTTTCTTTTTTTTTTTTTCTCAGAATGTCCCAATATCACAGCCACAATCTTTTTGTGTCTGGACCTTGCTTGAGATGAACAGAGACTGTCCACAACTTGCTGAATTTGTGTTCTGGGTCTTATCCTCCACCTCTCTTTGGGGCTGCAGACGCTGCCCACTTTGCAGTCTCCTCCTGTTGCTGCTGCTTGCTTCCACGTTGTTTGGCCGCCAGGTAATCTGTCAGCTTGGACAAAGCACATGAATCTGTGCAAAAGCAGCCCTTTTTTTTTTCCCTTTTCTTTCCAAAGATCACCTGCATGTCTCTTTATCTTGCTCTCCAGCACTCCTGTTTTTCTCAGATCTCAGTGCCAAGACAGCTGTGCTCAGTGCCAAGACCGGCAGGGTTTACTACTGGGGGGGTTTACTGAGCACCATGTACACCATGCTCCTGCTGCAGAAATGATGGGGCATGACTGTACTTACTTGCCTAACCAGTGCAGCATGGTAGGCTGTGGGATCACATGAATGATGCAAGCCACAAAACCAGCGTTCCTCTGTATCTTTTGCACAGTTGTATTCGTTACAGAAAGAGGAGTTCTGGAAGTGGAGCTGACTTCGTCTTATGGGATACTTTCTATCTAACATATGCTTAAAAGTTCTGTTCCTCCACCCTGTCAAGGTAGTATCTCTATATCTCTATATTCTATATAGAGATATATATCTATATCTATATATCTATACCTCTATATTATTTAGGGTCAGAGCACTTTTTTTTTTTTCTGTCTTCAAGGAAATGAACATTCTGTATTCCGTCAGCTTTGCAAGGCATCTATCTGCTGATATGTTTCTAACTACAATTTTGAAATGGTTCCTTTAACCATTATCTCTAGAAACCATTTTATGTCTATCTTTTCTGAGATTATTCTGAAGTCGTCTGAGCTCCAGTGTTTCTTGTATAAATGTAGAAGAGACTGTAGGGACATAATAAAAGTGCTCACTGTTTAACTCGACACCTGCATCAAAATAGCCTACTGACTGTTACAGTGAGGTTTAAGCTGGAGAAACACTTTAAGAATGAAACCTTTTATACATCTTCATTTCAGTTACCTTCACTTCAACCTTGGAATCAACCTTACATAGATAGTTAGAGACTAGCAGGATGTCTAGTTTCTCAATGTGTCCCATAACTGATCATCTGCTGACAGCAACTAAAAGTCAGTCAGATATATATAGGGCCACCCAAGACCCTTACGCTAACATGCCATGATTTTGAAAAGGCTAATTGCTGACCTCCTTTCCTTTCAGACTGCAGCTTGCAGGGCATAATAAGATATATAGAGGAGACGAGCTAGTAGAAAGAAAGAAGTTCATCACGTAGGAGCTGAAGAAAAAGTAAAAGCTAGGCTATCATTATAATCAGATACTGCCTTTACTAAGGATGCTTAAGGTCAACTTTTTAAAGCAAGTCTCTAACTGCATCTGTAATACCACAAAGAATATAAATTGCCTGCAAAAAAATGCTATGAAATAATTCTGAAGCAAATATAAATCAGCATGACTTGACTGAAGTCAATGGAGTATGCCAGTTTACAATAGGTTAAGATATGGCCTCACATGGACATTTGCATGCATAAATCAAGTAATTGCATGCACAAACTGATAGTTAATGTGATTTGCATGTATAAGTGTTCACATTAATTAGCAAGAGCACTATTGAACTAATGCGTGCGGTCTATTTTTCATATGCAAACAGATGCACTTGCAGACATTGAAGATTTTGTTAATAATGACATGAGAGGAAGAGAAGAGGCCTCATGCCCACTGAATAACCCCTTTTCTTCTCCATCTCCCCAACACCCCCTCCCTCGGTCTGTTCTTATATGAAGACTCCTGGTTCAATAAAGAAGAAAGTCATACTAGAGCTCTGTTGGCTAGGTTAGCCAGAGAGCGGGCAAAAATTTAATAACAATGCTGTGTGTGTCTCTGGTTTTTATTTCTTTGTTTGTTTCTGTTTAACAGTGACACTAAATATGAATCAGTCTTAAAGGTTATCAATAACATCAAGCTTACCACAGAGGACATATTTCTACTGCAAAGGATAGCAAAGTCAACCAGTGAGTCACTTCTGAGGGGAAACACAGCAAGTTGTCAGCAGAAGAGGAAGGAAAGCAAGCAAGGAACCTTTTGTAAGAGCACAAAGTAGATGGATGGCAGGTATTTAAGCGGAAAGATTTAAACCCAAAGGGCAAAGGGGCAATAGGTAGAGTCTGTCTATGTAGACATGAACTATAAAGCTTGCCATTTGCACAGCAATTTTCCAAAAGGTTAAGTGTTCTCGGGTCTTGGTTTAGGAGGTCAGCCAACTACAGTGAGATGCCAAACTTCAAGGTTCCCTAACGTTTATATTTGGGGATAAGATTTCAGACTAGCCCAGGATCAGTATTAAGGAAGGAGACGGAAGGCATGAATGAATGTACTTCAGCTGAACTGTCACAGAGACGCTGGACAGATAAGAGATTAAACAAAAAAATGCAAATAGCAAATCTGTCCGTACGAACTGATTTCTCAGGAATCAAAACAACTTCTTAAATTAAGCAAATATTATGGGTCAGAAAATGAAAGAGAGGAATTTGTAAAAGTCAGAACATTTTGTTTGACATTTTCAAGAGGAAATTTTCTGTTTCAAAACAGTTTTTACTTCAAAATGAACTTCAACTTTTCAAATAGCACTCAAAGAAGATTAATTGAGCCAAAATAAAAAGAAACACTTTATGTTGGATAAAACCAAACATTTTTGTAGCCATCAAGTGCTTTTTTTAATGATGAAAAGTATAATAATTTTCAGATCTGGACTAACCTTGATCTATGTTTAATTTGCTCATTTTTATGGGTCATCTGCCAGCCTAAAAAAGACTCCATTATTCCCAATGACTTTAATTCTGTATTCCAGTTTGAAATGAAACCAGCTGATATAAAATCCTGGAACTGGCTGCTTTTCAATGATGTCACGTGGTATTAAAATCCCAACAAGAATGGGAGAAAAGAAACTGTGAAATAGCCAGGTGTTCCAGCCAAGACAATGTGAATATATTCCCCAAATATATTACTTCCAGCTCCATGTCACTAGCAATTCAGTGCACACAGCAAGACTGCAGATGCACACCGCCTGGGAAGGCATTTTTAAAAATGGACCCTAGTTGGGTGACAGATTGTATTAGACATTTCTGTCAAGGCAGATGAGGCAAAGCAGAATGACTTCCCTGACGTCTTCATGGTCTCTAATCTTTTTCCTCTTCCCTTTAGCACTCACCTTGAGCCAGGGGAAGAGATTTTAAATTAATTTAACATTTAATACCAAAAGGCAAAGAGCAACTTTTTTGAAATTACCTGATTATAGCATAATGGCACAAACCTGAAAGATGCAACATAAAATATCTCCATCTTTGGTTTTTTTTCTGTTATTTTCACTTTCATACATGAACAACCACTGATCTTAGCAAAGCGTCTGTGCTCACTGTCATGGGAATGCTAGAGATCATGGCCGTGACATCCATGGAAACCAGGATGAAAAGGAACTGCAAGAATGAGGGACGATAAGGAGGACTGCTCCCCATCTTCAGGATTTACAGATACCAAGATCTGTGTTTGGCCTTCTTGAAATGTGTTTTGATATGGCACCTTTCCTCTAGGGGAGGCTAGCAAAAAATCTTTATTTGTATAGATGAACATAGAGGGTTTCTTAAAGAGGAAACTAACTTCACTGTCAGCTTGAGAGACATGAAAGGGAGGAATGGAGAAGAAATGCAGGTGGACAGTATGGCATCCTACATTGCCCTTTTTTCTCCTTTTTAACTAATTGTAGTATTCACTTTGACCATCATTTCTTGTGTTCAAGTATTCTTTGCACTAGAAAGTGGTTACATTTGGTTGACTAGATGTGAAATCCAGTCCTTTACAAAATATTTGAAGATAACACTTATTTTGCCCTCATCCTGCAAATGAGCTTGCTCTGGTACGGCAAATCGAGAGTTGTCTCTTACTTTGTGTCATCCAAGAAAAGTAAGACCAGATTCCTGTTGAATACTTAAAGAAATAATGAAAAGATTCAGTTGAGCTGACATCTCCATAAAATTGGTGGGAATATACAGATAGACAGGTTTTGCAGGGAGTGCTGATGGAACAGTACAGTAGTGGCCATCACTGCCCATATGCCTTACTTGAGACCTACTGCTCTCACTGGTCCTGGAAAGCTCTTCTTCCTGCTCTGGTATTTGGTGGCTATATTAGGTGTGGACAGGATCATGTGTTTACTTCAGGTGGTGGATGCTCCATATTAAAAAATATATTCAAAATTTTTCTCCAATCTGTCATTTTCCTGCAGCTGCACATGGATGATAGCTCATTACTTCTTTTACAGGTCCCACAATGGTAGCAATGAGAAAGATGTGCTGATGCACAGTATTGTGTGCGTTTCCGTTTGTGCATGCAGTCTGCAAGAGGCATAGCTTACCCTGCACGTTATCTCTTTGAATATACAGAGCCTATCTATGAATGAACCTGTCCCATTTGCCTCGCCAAGCACGGAAGATCTCTGTGTTTTTACAATTGATTTATATTTATAATTAGCAAGTGTTCCAGAAATGTTCATAATACGTGGGTCCTAGTAAGCATTCAGTCAGAGTTTTCTGTATTTCCCATATACTACAGGATATAATACCTAATTTTGGGGTGTTCTTAGTTGCTCATGTGAGACTGACTGTGAAGAATGCATTCATGTAAGTCTTGTAAGCTAATAAATATAAATGTGTTTATTAAGAGTGTGCAGATTTACACCTCCTTTTGTGTCCTGGAGGATGTTTCATTGTCATAAACATAAATCATCTTTAGAGACGAAGGAAATAAACATTATTTTGTGTCTATATACTTTAACACACTGCAGACTCTCTCAAAACACTTCATCCCCAATTTCTGCAGCAATGTTTTCTGACAAATACTGGGCATTAGGCAACATGACGCCATGCTCTTAGTTTCCTGTCATTTTTAATTGGTCCCGGGGGTCTGATTGTGTAAGAGCTGTGAGACTTTGCACAGGATCTGCCACCAAGTTGTATTATAGCACTGAGGCCCTGAAAAATGGCCAAGTTACTGATACCTGATTGCTACCTGTTTCTCCCAGTATGAATAGCAAGTGTTCAACAGGGAACTGAGACGCCGCAAATCTGACCAAGATTATACTGCTAACTCCAAGGACTCACACATCCTGCTGTTTCAAAACATATCAGACATAAAAGGATCCTGTAAAGGCCTAATTGATCTTTGCATTGAGAAGCCTGTCTAAAACTCTTACACTCATCATAACCTAGAACCTTTGCACACCAAAGCACAAGATATGCCCTGGAGCTCTTTAAGAGCATATACTGCATCAAACACATCATTAAATTGCTGCCTGGAGAACAGGATATGAACCTTCTCCTGGAGAATCTGGAGCATGTGTCTTGGTAAAAAATTTGCAGTTAGGTTGAAACCATGTAAGAGGGTTTCTCAGTTTGTCAGTGTTTATTTATCATTTCTTTGGGCATCTCTTCTGTCCTTTTATCATTCTGCACTTTGTGATAGTAAGTAGTAAAATATGTAGAGAATTTTTTTGTTGTCACATTCTGAATTTTAATCCAGAGCTTTCCTGTGTATGACACATTTCTAGATCTTGCCCGATTCTGGTTTCACACTGCTGTCAAAAAGACCTTTTTGCATCTAATAACATATAGTAGTATTTGGGAATATACCAGGAACATAGGTGAGACAAAAAATGGCACATGATCAAAATTTTTTAATAGTTCCCCAAGACTGTCTGGCAGAGGAATCTGTCATATTAAAAATATGTTAGAGCTATACGTAGTTGTTCCAGACGGAGATGTAGTTCCAGACAACCACCAAGAGCCAGAGAAGAGAATTGCATCAATGGACAGAGTATAACAGATAGATAGAAGGCAGGGGAGAGGTCTCCGCTGAATAAAGATGTCATTTTAATTGCTGTCAGTTAAAACAAAAGTTTAGCAGCCTCACTTTTGGACATTATGAGGGCATAGTGAACGTGCACCTGGCATGTTCTCACTAACTTTCTTCAAAGTTAGTGCAAAGGTGCCATGAGGGCAATATCAGGCCCTTATGACCCTGTCCAGCCTCCACCAGCCTCATTGTGCCCAGACGCACACCCCATTTTGGCCCAGGCCAAGGCGTCCATGCCCCAGCAATGCCACATGTGCTTGGCCCCAGCCCTGTCCTTGACTTATTGCCTTGAGCCAGGCTTGTCGCCTTGCTTTCACCTGGCCATTACTGCACTGTCATTAGGACCCACTGCCACCATCACCCCACTCTGCTGCTCCCCTCTCCTGGCACAAGTGACAAGGGACTGTGCCCTATCTGTGACAGCACAGCGTCAACTATAGCCAGGGCACCATCCCTGGCAGAGCAGCCAGCCCTTGGCAGCCTGAGGGCCTTCCTCATGGCTTCCCTCTGCCTAGCACTGTGGGGCCCAGCACCATAGGCCCTGGTCCTTCTGTCCCCCATATGTATGTAGCACATATGAGCCCTCATAATCTATTCACTGCTCTGCCTTTCAAGGCAATATTGGTTTTGCCTCCCGTTTTAGAAGTCCTGCATTTTTCATGTCAGTTCTTTAACTAGAGAAATTCAGAGGAAATGAGCGTTAATCCAAGTTCTTCTATCAGGCACGACAAATAAACAGGTTTTCAGGGATCCCAATACCATTGCTATTGTATTAAGGATCTTTTGATGGAAAACTTAACTTTTGGAAGTTGAGATTGTAATTTAGGTGAACATAGAAAAAAATGCAGGATTCATTTTCTTTTATGATTTAAAGTTTTCCTTCTGCTATTGAAATTAGCAACTAATAGACCTAAAGAGAACCAGAAATATATGGTACATAGCACTAAGCAAGGTGTCCCTGCTGGACACTTGACCACTGTGTAGATGCAGTGTGTGCTTTTGCTACCCCTTCCTCACAGACCTACAGAACAGATATCCAGCAGGTCAAATAATACTCCTATTGCACCCAGGGCAAGCTACAGAGAAAGTGAAGAACTTTTATGCCTTATGTATTAACTCTGATCAAGCAAACCACATATAGAGCATCTATGGATGTTGTTCTGAGCACAGTCCTGAGAAACATAAAGGATTTTCAGTCCAGGGCCGTTTTTATAACTTCTCATTATACTTGGAGGGCATAAACTGATTGTTCTTTTGCAGTGAATGTTAGAAAAGACATATCTTAAATTGGCTTCCTTTAATTCTTTAATGTATGCTACATTTGACATTATTTCAAGCACAAAGAACAGTAGTAGCAACAGTACTTCTAATTCATGAGAAATCACTGCACTTGGATATTTTCTTCCCTGTGGAATTGCTACAGCAGTTACCAAAAGTGCTGTAGCATGTGTAGAGATATTGACCTTTTTGCCCAGATATGACAGAGCCAAATCTGGTAATTCACAGTTTTAGCTCTCTGAAACTACACTGGATATAGCTAACAGCAGCCAAGAAGTAGTTAACTAGTGAGTACAGCTCCACTTATAAACTAATTGTATATGCGCTTGTTGTTACCCCTATGCATTGAAGACTGTTTGAAATGAGGAAAATGGAAGCCTGGAAGAGATATTTAGAGATACCTATGTACCTTTCATCTCCTCAGGATAAGGTTGGTGTTTTTACTTCTATTACTGTGGGTCTCCAAATGTGCTCGCATCTAATATCAGGGTCTGAGCAAGTAGTTCTGTTAGAAGCTGATCATTATCCTTTAGCAAATACATGTGACAGTTCCTGATGGTTCCCTGACTTCTTAGTTTTGTCTTCCTGTGCTGTGTTCCCTTTTCACATCCTCTCATTAGGCTCCAATCCATTTGCTTTTTCCTTGAATGAAGAGTCTTGCCCTGTTGTCCCTAACAGTCAAAGAAATGCTCATGAAGAATAAACTACAGAGTTACCACTACACCACTACAACAGCAAAAACTTATGGGAAGAAAAATATTTTAATTATAGAACAGCCTAGCAAAAAAAAAAAAAAAAAGAAAAAAGAAAGAAATGTTTCCCATTGTGCCTTTAATTGTGCCTTTAATAACCAGTAAATGTGATCCTTGACAAAGTTATACAACAACAGAATTCGGAACAAACGTGACAACTGAAGTGGAGATTTTAAATATAGACTGGACACTTCCCTCCTTCATACTGCAATTCTACTGGTGACTAGAAGACCTGATGTTACTATACTCTATAAAAAGATAGCACAGTCGGTGTGCCTTGATATGATTTCCAAGGCAGCACAGAAGAGGGACACTCAGACCATGAATGAGTCATGTGGTATTTAAATCATACACCGTTCAGAGCTCAAAGGCTGGCGTGGTTACATGGTTGTGTTGTATCTGAGTGTTTTAAATTGTTTAGTTCCCAAAGGGCATCACACATTCTCCCATACATGGATATAAATACAGTCACACCTTGCCATTATTTTCCAGGCAGATGTTACACAAATTCTTTTCCTGGAAATGTTAAGAATATAGCTTCAAATCTAAAATTATAGATTGATTATAGCAGAGTAAAATTGAAGAACTGCTAATCGGGATTACTCAGATTTAGTCACCATCACACCCACATCAGCATTGCAGAAATCTTTTGGCGATCTAAAAATAGATCTGAATTATATTCTTAACCTGATATGAACATTTTAAGGAAAATGTTTTTGTAGAACATTTGTGGCATTTTGTGGCCCATGTGGCAAACTTCATCAGTCACATCAAACTGGATGCATTTGATGGACACTTATAGCTCCATGATGCTTCTTCTGTGTATCCATCATCTCACTCAAATGCCCTCATCCTTAAAGACTTGTCTCTTAAAATTGAAAGAGGACAAACTGGTATCTACTAGCAATGGTGGACAAGGGAAAAGCATCTCTCTTCAGTTACCTATAGAAGAGCAAGTGGTTTAGACTACTTCTTGCTGCACTGACAATTTCATTATGATTTTCCTGACAAAATATTACTAAAGTTCTACTGTTATTTTAAAGCATTTAGTGCCAGATCTGTAGAAAGCTGCTACTGTGCAGTCTTCAGAGATATGGTCATTCCATCCTGTCACACCATCTAGAGCTAGAGTTTGTAGTAGGAAAGTTTCCTATTGGCAATATTTACCTTACATGCAGTGGCAGTTCTCAGGATGACTCTGAATCATTAAATGTACTTTTTGCAGTTGATTCACTGTGATTACTACTGTTACTTATTTTTAATGTAGTAAACTTGAATGTTACTAATCTGTAAGAAAACAAGATGCAGATTTCCCTATCAGAATGAGTTCTAACAAATTGCAGAGTAAGGGCAGGAAAGCTGCTATTATGCTTTGCTTCATCGTGACTCCATTGAGAGCAATTGGGTTCTACCAGTTTGAGTCAGTTAAGACAGATGACCTATAGTCAGTTCACTGCCAGTCAATTTTACCACGGAATAATTTCAGATGATTTAAGTAGAAATGATATGTTTATTTTATCCTCTCTGTCAGAGAGAATGATGGAGATTCAGGATAAAGTGGGTCAGCTTCATCCAGAGATGTAGGAACCTCCTTTCACCCAGTGGGTCAGTCTACTCCACTCAGGCAGGGTACCCTCATATCTTCAGGGCTGTTTTTCTTTGCCATAGACACAGCCTCTATGGCAGCCAATGGAGACAGCTGCTGTTCAACATCTTCATTTTCCCTCCTGTCTTCAAAAAAATACAAAACACACATGGATTTTTTTACCAAAAGCCCTCAGGAAAAAAAAAATATGCACTTGCACAAAAATGTATTTTGTTCTCTGTATCAGAAATACAATTCTAGTAGTGTACAAGAATCAGGCAAAGTGCAAGGTCAAGGAGGAAAAACTGAGTCATGATACTCTAGACAGAACACTAAGCTTGTAACTTTTCCACAATGGCAATACAAAATAGATAATAACTGGCTCTCACTTTTCTTGTGTTACCATAATACACACAGCTACACTGGATTATTACCTCTGTTACTCCACTGCCCCACTGCACATTCAGAAATATGCTCAGATGATACTCTGCAGGGCAAATGCAGGGACTTTGTGCAAGGTCTATGTTCCTGAGATACTCATCTCAGTTTACTTGGTTTTAAAATGTCCATATTTCAAAATTTTGAACCTTCCTTTAATCTTTTCTTTCTCCCTAGTTGTTACTTTGGTTATCTTTGCCAACTGCCTAATCTGACTGATATATCCAGGAAATTTTTCTCAAATTGGTAATTTTATGCTGTCTTTTCACCCTCCTACCAATTTCCATGAATGACAAGAAATTGCAGTCATACCAATAAAAGCAAACAAAAGCCCAAGATATTATTATGAACTGATGAAACTAAGTGCTCAGGAATTCTTTTAAAACCTCCATAGGCCTTGTTGAAGCCTGCTCACTGTCATTTTAATAAAAGGAGCTATTTAATTGCCTTCTTTCAAAATAGCATTTCATAATGTTTTAGAAGCTATCTGGTGATATTCACTATCTACTAGCATTACTAGCATATTTGAATATATGTTGTATGCTAATCAAATTGTACATTTTTTCAGAATGTATAGGGCTGTTGGGATTTTTCTGATTTTATGGGTATTTTGATTTGTTTGTTAGAACTAAGATAGATATCAATGTTTTAAAAATATGATTAATATATGGTTTTGTATTCCAAAACTCATGAATTTTCAGCAAAAGCAGTAAGGCAAATATATATAGTCTATCACCAGTTTTCTTAGCACCAGAGAAAATCCAAATGATAATTTCAGAAGTTAACACTTTGACAGCTAGACACAGCCTGAATTACAGGCATCCGGCCCAGGGACATATACAGCTTTTATGTAAGCTGGTCAATCAAAACAAGTATGCTTTAATGTGTGGCCCAAATTAGATATTTTTAAGACTACTCCTGAGTTAGCAGCTCCAGTCTAGTCAAGATACCTACACTCTAAATTCCCATCTAATCACGCTTTTTTTATATATAGGTTTGGATGACATGTGGTCTTTTGTGTAGTTTTTATTCAATCTTATATTTTATGAAAGAATCTAAATAAACGAATTCCCGTGGATTTCAGTGAGATCTTGCTCCTGATAGAGTATTTAGAAGCAAGGAAGGGCAGAAGGTCATCTTAAAGCATCTTCCTCTATTGGTCTAATGTTACTCTCTTGGTATTCATTTGGAATGAGAAAGCACAATTAATTTTCCATTGCCCATCTACATGCAAACACAACACCCTGGAATTACCAAGGGGTCTCTGTTCTTACTTCTGCAGAAGAGGTGAAATATTTCTCAGTAGATAGCTGCCCATATTTTACCCTGTACTTTTAACAACTTTACTGCACTATTCCTAGCATGGATATGGGTTTTCAGGGAGCATAAAGAAAATTAACCTCTGGATTTTTGCTTCATAAAGGTGGGCCCGGGGCCACAGCTGAGTTGCATGAGGCTGAGTTGAGTTTTACAGAAAGAATGACTTCTGACAGAACAAGGAATAACCTTGTAACACAATGTATGACATTAGATTTTTAGAACTGCTTGTTGTGGATGTAGGTATGACGAAAAACTGATGAAAGTATGAATATATACTGCTCCCCTAGGAAAAATATTTAATTTAGCACTGTTTCTTGAGATGTCCGGACCTGTCTCAATGTGAAAATTTAACAGCTTAACTATACCATTGTAATTCCCCATAGGGATGGAAAGAATAAGTATGTCCATGAAAGGAGTTATAGTTCTGGCAGTAAATTTATCCAGATAGACAAAGCCTTCAGTTTTTGCCTACAACAGGAAAATTCATACCTGGTTTTCATAACACATAATTGATGAAGTTGCAGCATAGAAATGATGCAGCTGCTTAACCTAAGGGGAAAAAGAACAAGGGAATTTGTTTGTTACTTTACAAAACATCCTAAAATATACAGTACAATCATTTTGTGTTCTGGTATGTGTTTGTGCTTTCTCAGTGCTCTGTACACCTTATTTAATTTTATTTGGATTAGACCTTGATAGAACTAAATTATAACTACTTTTGCTCTTAGAAAATCATAAAGATGCCTGTGCTTTCTCTCCTTCCCTGCAGTGGAAGGATTTTGCTGTCAAAGTGCCAAATTTTGCAATCAGAGAATTATCATGTTTGAGAGGCATTGTAGTGAGCTCTGTAATGGATATTATCCAACTTGGCGAAGCAGACCTACAAAAGCACACTATCTGGCTGATGACAGATAGAGATTCCAGACAGAGAAGCTTTGCAGACCTTCAGAAATAGAACTTGACCTGCTATGCACTTCCACACTTGCCTTTTTGAGACTTTCAAAGACACTTCACTTCTTGGCTGACCAAGTGCACACATTATAATTCCTCTATTTTTCTTCTGGTGGTGGAAGACGCTCTTGGCCTGACCCTAGACTGGAGGATCTGTGTTACAATCACTTTCACTGACACAGAGCACGAATATTCTTCTTGTTGATACCAACTGAAAAACAATAGAAATTCAACAACAATTGATGGCAAAGCATGAAGCATATTTTAATTTAGTAAATGCACAAACATAACCATAAAACATCAGTAGCTTGAGATCTTCTTATAGAAATAAGCTATCAGGAGAAAAAAAAATCAAAAGGATATTGTCTTACCCGGTTTTACAGGATTTCTTCTTCTAATATATATGTCCTACTTAGAATGAGGAGACTTTTAAACTGTTCAGTATTCTCACCTTCAGAGAATAATATATTTCATATTGCGCTGAATATGAATGTTAGCTGCAGATAATTTTTCAGCTTTTCACTCAAGTGCTTACCCTCTATTTTCCTAGTCCATAAAATATGGAACTGAACAGATTCCCTTGGAACTAAGAGTGACAGATGTAATTAATTAGCTGTAGGAGCTTAAATTGTTGTTCTAGTTCTTATGTTAATTTTGGTAAGAGGTAGTTTAAATCATTAAACTGAACTCTTGGTGCTACTGAATATAGCAATGGACCTGATCAGGAATCTAAAATTAAATAAATGAAAATTTCTAAACCATTTTGTTCTTTTTTTTTTTTTTTTTTCAGATCTCTTCACTTCACTCCCCTCAAATTTATGTTAGTAGGTAGTTTTTCAAGCATTTCCAGTCCCCACTGATAGAAAAGTTCTAGTAAGAAGCAAATGTGATAAGAAGTATTTGCCATGCTGATCACATTTTGCAAAAAGATTGAGGCTTGTGACTATTTAAATGTCTGTATTATCTTATCCCAACTTGTATATCAATCATAATATAATTAGCTGTGTGGGTAGCACACTTGTGGTAATATGGAGGGAGTGCAGGCACAATACCTCAAGACTACCTGAGCTGCCTTAAGGAGATTTGGAAAAGAAAATTTTTACTTTTACTATTTTTTTACTACTTTACTATTTTTACCAGCCAATTTTCAATGTATAAAATTAACATTCTGGTTTTTCATAGATATTTCTTTTGCTTATTTTCTGTACTGAAATGTATTGCATCTCAGTGTTATTGGTTCTGAAGGAGTACCATGCAGAATTAGATACTCTAAACAGAAAATATGAACCCATAGCAGAAGATTGACTCTGAGAGACACTTTTCTTCTCACTTGACAAGCATGCACCAAAAGTTCGAGAAGCATTAATGAAACATGTATTGTTCTCAAGTTCTTAAGCTTAAATCTCTTACGATGTTGAATTTTCCAGTGGACTAAGAATTTACCACCATTTCACTAAAGATCATGAATTTACCAATTGTCAGGGAAAAGGAAGGACCTAGATTTTTCTTTCAATGTGTTCCCCATTGTACGTGATCATAATTTTTCTGGAGATACTTTTTACTAATCAGGTCAGTTATGAATATGTTATGGCTTTAGGAAATTAGAAACTCATTTTAAAAGTAGGCAAAGTACTGAAGATCTTTTTTCAAACTCTTAGGCTAAATAATATAAGCATCTTTTCTTAATGTAGAATAAATTTGACTGTAATACATAAGTACTGATATATACCATGCTTCTAGGCAGCATATGTCAAACATGCACCACTTTTGAGTTTGAGGCAGATAATTCTAATTTACACTGTGGTGTGGAAAGCTTAAAAAATAAAAATAAAAAAATACAAACCAATCTCACTGAGAACATTTATATAGACTTGCAGGTGGAGTGCCAAAGGCAGACCTTCAGCTTTGTCAGATAAAGATACAGTATATCAACGTAGGTAAAAAATGATGTGTCCTTGATCCATATTGCTTTAAAATAGAAGAATGAATATATTCACATTATATTAACAGTCAAAATTAATTAACATTACAGAAATTTTGTCAATATTATTTTCTATGAGCCAACATCTATTTAAGCAACCTAAGCTAAATACTGAATGTCATTTATTTTTCTTGGTTACAAAGAAAAGCTACTGAATAACATTTCTATGATTCAGCGTGAAATGTGTAAGAATATGAATATTCTCTACCAATGTGCTTCAATACTAACATTCAGCTGAATTGTAAAGAACAGGCTAAGAAAAAAATATTCAAAATAATGATCTTGTATTTTTCATCGGTCATAAAGCTGCAGTCTCTTAGCTAGGACTTTTGTTATGATTATACAGGCCTCTTCTCTATTGCAAAGCTCCATTATATTCTCAGAATTATTATAATTTTTATTATTATTATTAAAATTCATACATTATTATCATACTTGAACAACATATATACTTCTATAATTATGTAATATTTATAAATATTATAATGTATGAATAGATCAACTTCATATCATAAATTATGGCTTATAAAAAATATTATAATGTGTAGACATATTAAATATATCCTGTTATAATTTTTTATATTTATGCATTTATTATATAGAGGTTGCTATTTTCTTATTTTTCAACTAGGAAGTTACTGAAAATGACTGGCAGTATTAGAAAATGAGCTAATGTCGTTTTGTGCAGAGATGGTGCTCAATGCAATTTTGACTAACATTCATTCCTTATGTATTTTAACTAGATCAAAAAAAATATCATCTCAGAAACTGAAAATGGGATACGAGCCTGGAGTGAGTCAAACCTGCAGATACGCCCAAGGGTCATTCCACTTTGACAAGTGGGACTGCAGTGGTGTCTTTGTGAGAAACCTGCAATAGCGGCTGGGAAGTGTGAAGCCTTCCGGATGGACAAGTACTACCCAAGCCCTGGAAGCCAGGTCGTGTGATGATGGCTCCCAGGCTGGTAGTGATGGGGGTGGCGAGGCTGAAATGAGAGATGGCACCTTATGGCAGAGAAAGAACTGACAGACCTGAGCCCAAGTAGATGTTGTAGATTGAAAAGAATAATAACAACAACAACAACTCTGGTTTCAAGCTTTGGATTTTATGGTGAGATTGGAGACATCTAAAACAACGTAGTAACTAATGAGAGTGTGGGCAGTGACTTCTACCAAAGCCGATAACCTAGAATAAGCCTTCCAGAACTGCAGAGTTGGAAGATATCAGAAAAGGTCAAGCAGACCTATGACAGATTTAGCTACACCTGTGTTATTCATGAAAGTTGTTTGTTTAACTAGTTCTTTAGGATTTCCAATGCTGAAAACCCCAAACACTTGGAACTCCATTCCAATTCTTCATTCTCTTTACAGATGAAAGTTTTGGCTGTTTTTATTTTCCCTCATATCTAACTTCAATCATCTTTGCTGATTATCCTTATTGCTTTCTGTTAGGCTCTTCCAGCTAGCCCACATCCTTCCTGAAGTCTTCTGCCCAAAACCAGGTAGAGTGCTCTTGCTAAGACATTTCTAGAGCTGAGTCGAGCAGGAGGATCTTTTGCCATATCTCATAGTCTATATTTCTGAGTAGTGTATCTCAGGAGAGCATTTTGCAGAAACACAACATCGTTGACACATGTCACAACTTCAATCTAACACGAAATTCCAGGTTTTTCTCCAAAGACAAGCAACCTAATTTGTTATTGTAATTAACCCCCAGCCTGAGTATGCACAATTGGCCATTCCTTCCTGAGTATAGTTCCTTGAGCATGTTACTGCTCAACAGCACCCTATTTTTTGCAGGCCATTTATCCATCTTGTTAAGATCATTTGAATTCCAATCCTGTCCTCCAACATCCAGTCTTTCTCAACTGAAAATTTAATAAACATGTTCTCTCTTCCTCTCCAAGTCATTAACGAAAATATTGGATATAACTACAGCCAGGGCAAACTCTTGCAGAATTCAATTTATGCATATGTTAGCAAGAGAGATTCATAGAGAAGCAATCAATAAAAGTTAGTAGATAGATACATTTGACTGTTATAGTTATGTCTTCTTATAAGTCAGCATACTTTGACATGAATGCAAACAATTTGAGTTCAGACTGTAAGGTTTAAAAATCCAAAGATGATTGCATCTGTTCTCATCTGAACAGTCCATATCACAAGGGACCCATTCCAAAGCCTATTATAGTTAATGAAAGGCTCCTATAAATTTCAGTGGGCCATGAATCAGGTTCAGCTAGAGGGCTAAAGAACACTAAATATAATCCCTTTCCAACACTAAGATAAAGTTCTGCAGAAGTCAGCATTTGAAATATTTAGAAATATTTTGATTAATTAATTAATTAATCAGCAATACTGACCAAAGATGTATTTTTTTTCTCAGAAATTGGATTTTCTCCAAGGAATCAAGGAATAAATTAAACAAACTTCAATTTTATTACACAAACATGGAAGGGGAAGCAAATACCCCAGCCAAACCTAATTTCCAAAATAATATCTCAGCATGAGTTGATGGTGGGTCTTACCAGAACAGAACCATGAGCGATGGGTTGGCCTGTTTTAACTTTCTTTTAGTTCCAAATGACAAATACAGATTTGAGCCTCCAACAGCCAAATCATTTTTCAGTTTCGTATTTAACTACTTGATGGTTTATCTCCACAGATTTAGAGATAGTGAACAGGTTGTACAGGATACCTGTGATATCCCACACAATTCTTCCCACAGAGTCCCTGAGTTAATTCCTAGCTTGTTTACGTTATATTCCCTTTTGAAAAAAGAATCAATTAAATAATTAACAGTAACAAACTTTTTACTGTAACCTTTAGTGGAGGTTCCTGTAAATGGTTATTTTGATTCCAGTGGATGGTTATCATCACAGTCAAAACTTTGCAACCTGGAATCTTGGTTCAAATCAGCCATGTTTCTAAACATTGAATCCTAAGGATTTCAAGGGCCATTTCTGTTTACATCATTGTTTTCCATATATACATACAAGACCGTTCTTTCAGGAGGAATATGGGAGGGCAGATGGGATGTAAGACTACTGAGAGACAAGCCAAAGTCCCATCTCTGAATAGGTGCATGGGTAGGAGCATTGGTGTGCAATAGGGAAGCTCATGCTCACACTCTCGCATGTTTTATTCCAGGATAGGACTAGAACCAGTTTATGTCACATAGAGGAGGTTTTGGTGAGGGGGCAGGTTAAACAAAATTACTTCCTAAATTCAAAGGCCCTCTAAAGTTGCACTGAAATTGGTGCAGAAGAAGTTTCAGTTCCAACACAGGTCTTTTCCAATGAAAAGCAGCTTTGTGTAATGAAAAGTAACATATGTCAATTGTATTTCTTATTTACATGTTTCACCTTTGTGTTTCTATAATACAAACTTAGAATATTGCTTCTTATTGTTTCTATTTGACGGCAAGTTTTATCTTTTTCAGAATGTCATTTAACTTGGTTTTCTTCCTTGAAATGCCTTGCTTGTTGTTCTTTTCATCTGTCACTTTGCTCTGGAAAACATCCTTTCTCTCCAGGGTGCAAGCTGAAATTGTCAGGAGTGTTTGGCTGCCTGTTTTCAGAGCAAGTGTTGAATACTCTTCTGTTTTATATAAGATAATTCACTAAAATGGAGATCTATCTGGAAATACCTGTTTCATATTTTAAAATCTGGAAAAGAAAAGCACAACCCATGCACCGTTTTGGGAACTTTATGTTGGGACTATCATTTCCCCTGCAAATAGCTGCTGCTACCAGCCTAGGCCCTCCACCCACTTGTCCTCCTCACTTGTTTTGACTTGTTTCCAGTGCTTCAGGGAACAAACTATGAATATGCCTACATGAAAGGTATTTATTTTCTTTTCTCTAACCAAAACAGTTCCTCTTGCTCTATTAAGCTGTAGATTTACCTTAGCTTTGCCAGAGAGGGGCACACTGGCCTATCATCCTATCAAAATATCTTCTTTATCTAACTATAGGCAGGACAAGTAATAACCTGAGCACCAAGCACATGAGACCGTGGTTCCATGGATGACAGCTTTGGATACTCTTCTCATGTTAATAATAGGCCAAGTTATTTTGTGTGCTTTTGTTATTAAAAAAAAAAAAATTACAAACATAGAAAAGAGATAGGGAAATAGAACATGGTATTATGGATTTCAGCTGTGAGTTTTAGCTAGCTTCCTCAGAATCTTCATTTCAGTTTTGCATTCAGAAAACAAAAATAAATATATTTTGAATCTCTCTAACAGGAAACCACAGTGAAAATGGAAAAACTTTGCAAAATAATCTCAAAAATAAGAAATAAAACAAAATAAAACAAATATTTTCATAAATATGTCCAAGCTATCTATAAGTTCAGATTCCTTGTGATAGTCTACTCTACTTTCTGTATCAGTACGATTTTGTAGATAGGAAATTTGATATATTTAGATCTATAACTTTCCTGTTAAATTTTGGAAGTACTCCAGGTATTCTTGTAGTTCATTTGAACTGTAATAAGACTTGGGCACATTTCCACTGTTTTTACCCTTAAATGTGTATATAACCATAACAGCTGCTGCATTCTGGTTCTGATCAGAACTGAAAGTATTCTGGAATGATTCCACATGAGATTCTAAGACAATAGCTTGTAAGACAAGTAACATGCAATTTCGCATAGAAATGGCTTTATTTTGCAAGCCTATTTTTACCAGTTTTTGAGCTGAGCATTTTTTTCCCTAATTGGATAGTTTATGAGTCTAGGGTAAATGTACTATAACTCCAAATTTCACTTATGAGAATGGTCAATCATGTTACAACTGTTACATAGATCAGCTTTATGCAGCAGGAAAGAGAATTAATGATGCTTTTCAAAAGTAAATGTAACCTCAAGGTAAAAAAAATCTCTAGTCATATCAGAAAAGTATTCTTATACTAATCAAAAATGTAAATATTAATATGAGCTTGTGAGACTGTATCTGTCAGTCATGCACATGGGGAATTATATTTGTTTTGAAACAAATTTTCTATGGTAGAACTGTCAGTCTAACTATATCCCTCTTCTCTCAGGACTCTTATATTTGTTGACTGGTTTCATGAGAAAATAGTTTACTAAAACATAAGAAAACACACAGCTTGGTGTGGATACTATTTCTGTGCTCCATTTGAAGAGAAGATGAAGTTCACATTATGTTGCACATAGGAGAATCCACACAAGCAGCATTTTAACAAGCGTTCCCATTGCAGAAGAAGCTTTTATCAGTCTTCATATCTCTATAAATAGAGAAATCTCTTCATTGATTGGCACGAATCCCAGAGAAACCAAGCATCATTTGATCTCTGAAGTAAATGCTGCATTTTGCCAAGGTGTGTTGCTGGTTAGATAGTGCCTGGGGGCAATGGGACTGAAATCCTGCTCTCCTCTCAGCTTGCCACTGCTCTAACTGCCTGGTAGTCCTACCCTGCTCCTTACCTGCAAGCAGAGTCCCAGGCAAGTGCTGATTTCATGCAAAATGGAGATGTGCTGGAGTGTCTGATCAGCCATAGGGCCCCTAGGCAAGGCAGGGCATGTGTGGAGATGCATATCTAGGCACACAGAGACTATGAAGCAAGGTGCCTATAAGTACTTGCTACCTTTGGCAGTAGCCAAGTGCCTGTGTTCTTTATCCTATCCCTGTATCTGGGTCTTATCTTGCATCTTTTGGCAGCAATGAGAAGAGGGAAAAAAAAAAAAAAAAGGCAACTTATCTCCTTACATGATTTCGCTGCTCTTACTTTGCTCACTAGAAATATAGGTTAGATGCCAACATATCAGGAGAAGCAGCAGAGTAAAACCAGCCTCGAGATTTGCCTGTGATAAACATCCTTGTGTCACCAACCTGTCCTCAAGCACCTTGCCATGAAGGTACAGCCTGAAGCTGTTCTGAGTTTGCAGCTCAGTCTTTACCCAGGCAAAGCCACAGTAAAATCAAGGCTTCATGGAGAACGAGAATTTGAGCGACAGAAGGACTAAACACAAATTTTGTCACAGAAGTATCACAACCATGCTAGAGTTTGGGTCACCCACAACTATGGGTGACCCAAAAAAAAAAAAAAAAAAAAGAAAAAAAAAAAAAAAAAAAAAAAAAAAAAACCAAAACACAAAAAAAAAAAAAAAAAAAAAAAAAAAAAAGTAGGGAAAGAATATGAAAGCAGAGTCAGATCATGATTCCTACTGATAGGGGGATGTGTGGCTAAAATATATGCCAAAAATGTATCTAGTAGATGCAGTTATCCCCTTCAACCCATTCTGTGCTTGTAGAAACATGATGAATTTTATAAAAATATTTGTAAGATAAATTTCTGGAAATAAGCATTGACTCATTGCGTTCTTTTTTTTTTCTCTTTTTTTTTTTTCTTTTTTTTTGCTGCAGAAGAACAAAATCCACATATTTTAAACCCCTTGCAGAAGGTAAAATGTGTGCTCAGTCTGAAAACAGTAACTGCAATTCTCTAAGCATTTTACGAAAGACTGAAAATTATTTTCTTTCGTAGTTAGTTCTTTGCCCTCTTGATCTCTCTCACACTTTTCCCACCACTTACATGAATAGAAGTGCCAATATTAGTATTTTCTTGAGTTTCTTTTTTAAAAAAACTTGTCTTAATTCTCCGATTAACAGTTTGGTAGCAAGCCAAAAATCACATTATGAAACAAACTGGTCTTTTTGCTACCAAGTTATGAAATCAAAACAAAACAAAACAAAAAGTACCATTAGAAAGAAAGAAAGTCTTCTTAACAAAGATTATTAATTATATTTTATTCTTGAATTTCATCTTGTATTGAAGATTAGCTGAAAGATATAGCAGAATGTCTATACTATATGCTTACTTGCTTTTCTTTTTAAAAACATACATTATCTCTAAAAAGCAGCATATTTTCTCTGATTACCTGGAACAAAATTATTATAATACTCTAAAAGCAAGAAATATCTTTGCCTACTGCATATTTATGAAGGGAAAATATTAATGCAAAAGAGGAAGATCTTCGCTTTTCTGTATTTCTGCTTGAAGATTTTTGTAATAGATTTTTATGTATTCTATATCTCTGGTATATGACAGCATGAATAACATGCATCTTTGGAATATTTAGCTGCCAAGATGCAAGAGACTTGGAAATGCAGCACCATGGCTAATATTTGGAAATCAATCTCACTCTCACAGAGTCAGAGAAAACTAACTACCACAATGGGTGAAAATTAGCAGGACCTAGCATGAGTATAAATACTAGCCGCTTTGTGATTTGATATCTGTAAACCACCATAAACCCTTACATTCTAGGCGTTTTATAACTGAACTTAAATTTGGGAACACACCAACAGTTCAGAAACACAAGCAAGACCCAGATCATGGTTTTGAAGGCAAGCAGATCTTTCTAAATTGTGAGCAAGAGCAGTTAAAACTGCCCATATGGGAAGAAAGGATTAGGTAGAGCAGCAAACAAATATATTGCACCTAGTCTTTTCAGGACCTCCTTAGCAAGCCTAAACTTTTCAGGATCCGTGTGTTTGAGCATTCACAGAGTGTTCAAAACTTAGGTTTTTCATGGAGATATGCAGTATGCATTTGTTTTCACGTCAGGCTCATACAGCTGACGTAGCTTCACGCAGCCTCTTATAGAAGTTCTGTGACTGGCAAAACGGGTAGGTCTAGTCTGCGGCTGGGAAGTCTGCGGCTCCATGGCTATTGACCTTAAGGGAAACCAGGTGTGATCCAGGGCCACTGTGAACAGGAGACTGAGGAATAAAAGACTTAGAAGACTGTTCGCTGGAAATCCCAGGTTTAGTACTTAAAACAAATTACACAGATGAGCTGCTGTTTCTTGGGCTCAAAACGTACCCTCGCTGCTGAGCAGAGGATGCGTTACTGAAGGTGTGAGTGACACCAGTGCTGTGGAGATGATAGTCTTGCTCTGAAACCCTCTAAAAGATGGGACCTGTGTATGTTCCTGACACGGGATATGGCTGTACAGAGTTAGCTGTTCAGTAAGCCATTGTGTATAGCACAGCAACAATTTAAAACTGCATTTGGGGAGTGTTTTCCCTGTTCAGTTTCATTCTGTTGTGATCTGCTTCAATATGTGTAAGTAAATAAAGACCCTTCATAGAGTATCAGTTGTTGGGCCGTACAAATCAAAGCAAAGGCACTGTGCTACTAGCCCTTACTAACAAGTCAAGTACAATTCTCCTTGCTAGTTAGGGACTTCTTGTTTTCATCCTGCAAGTAAACTCCTCACCCAATCTCCAGACCTCCTGGGTGTTTTGGTTTTTTTTTTTTTTTTTTTTCAATTTCATCTTTATAAGTTTATCTATTCTGGGAAAACAACAGTGGTTACATACAAATGTCTGTGGATTGTCTGCTTACCCTTTCCAGAGGCCAGGAATATAGGAACTTGCCTGGCGATTCTGAAAAGGGAAAGGGTAATTGATTGTGGAATTATCTGAAACATGCAAAGTTTGCAGGGATAGTCAGGGTCTCCATAGTTTTCATAATTACTTCATAATTGCTTTAATCTATAGGAATTTTGCACATCTATTTCCAGGTATTCACGGATGATCTTCAGATACGACCATCAAGAAGAAAGCTCTGAATGCTGGGGAGGAGGAGACAGCCGAGGGATTAAAGCCTGCGCAGGCTGTATAGGAAGGGGCAGTAGTGCAGAGGGGGAAATCCCTGCCGTCCGAGTACCACATTTGCTTCCTTGAAGCTAACCTTGGCTGTTACCTGCAATCAGAGGCATGGAAGCAGGCGGCGTTAGTACTTTGGCACCTCATTTGCGCTCCTGCAGGTAATTTCGTCGCCGGCCGCGCTCGCTCCGAGTGGGCCCCTGTGCTCGGGCTCCCCGTTCCGCCACCGTCTTCCTCCAGGAGAGCTTTCCACGGCGAAGGCTGCGGCGCCGCAGGGGCCCGCGCTCGCCCTCCGCCAGCTCTGCCTTCCGCGGCCTGAGCTGCCCGGCTCTGCGCTCAGCCCTGTTCAAAACACCCGCCCACGGAGCGGTAAGGATTTGATAACATGCGCTAGGTTTTGATTTAAAAAAAAAATCCCTGAAACTGTAGAGCTCAGGAGCTGCACTGATTGAGTGTGGAGTAACTTTAACCGTCAGCAATACACCTTCTGTCACAGACACAAATCAGTGTAGGGAACAGCCGGACAAGCGTGAGAATGGTAGAATCACAGAACTGGTAATACATATACATCTATATGAAACTACTTTGAAGTGTCTGGATCTGTACTCTCCATAATATACTTTGCAAAAAAAAAATGCAAATGACTGAGTGTTAAACGACATTAATGTGTTTATCAACACATTGACACACTTGTCACCCTTTCAGCTCTCTGCGAGTACCTTTGAAAGACTTCAGAGCGAGGAAACACCTAAACAGAAGCGATTTCCAAGATACCCCCCGGGGGCCGCTCTCGCACTTCCAGGGTCTCCCTCCCCCGTGGACGATGGTGCTGGGAAAGCAGCGTCCTCGCCGGGGGAAGGCCGGGAGCCGCCGCCGCCCCGCGCTGGGCGCTCGGGGCTCGGCGCGCTGCACCTCGCGCCCCGCCGGCCGCACAGCTCGGGGGGCGGCAGATCCTTCCCCATCGCGCTGATTTCCAGGCAGCCCCAGGGCGCTTTGTTCACCTCAGAGCCCGGGAGCAGCATCTCTGCTCGCAGCAGCGACTTCTAGGACTTTTGTTCAGTAAGCGAAAATAATCCCACCCTCCTAACAGGGACAGCGGAGTGACCCTTGGCTGGCGAGTGGGAAAGGGCAGGAGGGAGGAGAAGAGCACTGCTCCTAAGGGGAAGGAGGGAACTGTTTGCGGTCTGGAGTAAAAAGCGAGTTGGAAAGCCGCTTGCGGCCGGTAGCAGCGGAGCCTCCCGCAGCCTGGCGAGCTGCAGCGGTGCGGCTTGTCGAGGGTGCAGGTGGCAGCCCAGGGCAGTCCGCGCTTCAGCAGCCCGGGAAACGCTCCTGCAAAAGTCCCCCGCCCCCGTGAGGCCCGAGAGAAGGTGTCGGCGAGCAACGAGATCCAGTCCAGGCTGCCGGCTCTGCCCTGCTCCCGCGATGGCCACGCAGCAGCGCGGCTCCGCGGAGCTGCGCGGGGCCCTGCGGTCCCTGCGCAGCCCCTGCCCAGGGGCTTCCCCTCCACAGACACCGCCGAGGCTTTGCCTCGGCTCCACTCTCAGACGTCGGAGCATAAGGCAGGTGAAGCGGGACCTGGGGGTCCAGAGAGCAGCTCGCGGCGCCGGGGAGCCGCGCAGGGCCGGGGGCCGCGGCCCTCCCTCCGCGCACACGCAGGGTGGCGCTGCGAGCCCGCGCCGGGGCCGGCCGCCCGCGGCTGCAGCTCCGGGCGCCTCCGCCGCCAGCTCCGGGGCAGGCAGAGGGGCAGAGCCCTCCCCTCTCCCGCACGGGGGGCAGCCGCGCAGGCATGCGGAGACGGGCCGGGCAGGGGGCGAAGCGCAGGGCTGCCCGAGGCGGGCAGCGGCGGCTTGGTAGCCAGGGCTTGGTAGCACAACGTGCTTGGTTCCTCAGGGCTTGGTTCCTCAGGGGGCTTGGTTCCTCAGGGCGGCTTGGTAGCACAACGCGAGCGGAACGAGAGGAGAGGCACCTGCACGGGTTGCACCGAGTACACAGGCACATGGTCCTGCCTTAGGATACGTGGTTATCACCAGGTGGTAACCACATGGTGACTTGCTCAGCAAACTTTATATCTATATAGATATATATATACTTATATATGCCCGCCAGGAGAAACTGGTATGGTGCTACTATTCCCCGGGCTCAGGTGAGCTGCTCAAAATATCTGCACTTCTCCCCATTTTTCGCCCTTTGCCTGGCGAGGGATGAAGTTTCCATGTCACTTTTGCTACGAGCAGAGCTACAGCGTTACGGGCAGACAGAGGGAAGCCATTGGGCCTAGATTAGCGACCTGGAGGAGAGACTCCATCCTTGGGCACTCGCCATTTCAAGTGCAAAAGTGCTCCGTGACTGCTTCCTGCGCAGCACTCTGCAGAGCGATGCTGAACACCAGAACTCTGTAAACGCCAATACCAACATCACTCCCCTTCGAAAGGGGAAAGAGAGAGAGAAAGAGAGAGAGAGAAAGAGAGAGAGAGAAAGAGATAAAAAAGAAAAAAAGAAAGAAGAAAGAAAGAAGAAAGAAAGAAGAAAGAAAGAAGAAAGAAAGAAGAAAGAAAGAAAGAAAGAAAGAGAGAAAGAAAGAGAGAAGGGGAAAGAGAGAAAGAAAGAAAGAGAGAAAGAAAGAAAGAGAAAGAAAGAAAGAGAAAAAGAGAAAGAAAGAGAGAAAGAGAAAGAAAGAGAGAAAGAAAGAGAGAAAGAGCAAAAGAAAGAGCAAAAGAAAGAGAGAAAGAGAGAAAGAGAGAAAGAGAGAAAGAGAGAAAGAGAGAGAGAAAGAGAGAGAGAAAGAGAGAGAGAAAGAGAGAGAGAAAGAAAGAGAGAAAGAAAGAGAGAAAGAGAGAAAGAGAGAAAGAGAGAAAGAGAGAAAGAGAGAAAGAGAGAAAGAGAGAAAGAGAGAAAGAAAGAAAGAAAGAAAGAAAGAAAGAAAGAAAGAAAGAAAGAAAGAAAGAAAGAGAGAAAGAGAGAAAGAGAGAAAGAGAGAAAGAAAGAAAGAAAGAAAGAAAGAAAGAAAGAAAGAAAGAAAGAAAGAAAGAAAGAAAGAAAGAAAGAAAGAAAGAAAGAAAGAAAGAAAGANAAAGAAAGAAAGAAAGAAAGAAAGAAAGAAAGAAAGAAAGAAAGAAAGAAAGAAAGAAAGAAAGAAAGAAAGAAAGAAAGAAAGAAAGAAAGAAAAGAAAAGAAAGAAAGAATAACTGGAAACGCAGTGATAGTCCTAAATTGCACATTTTTTCTCAAATCTCACTTTCCTAAGGCATAATGATTCCCCTCATGCTTCAGCACAAGATGACCAGGTAGCTCGAAAAGACACCTCTTACATAATAGTCTAAAACTTTGTGCTGTCTGCTATGAAGTGGTTTATGGTTTTCCTCCCACAGAGACATAGAGGAAAATAAATAAATACATATATATATATATGTAAATTTCACATAACAAAGCAAATTGTGACAGAGCAAGTTGCAAAAGCAGCCTTTGCTTTATGCTAAAAAAATAAAGATACTTTGAAAGATATTTAAAAAAAAAAAAAGTGTTCTGCCTTTTTATCATGCCTGGTTAAAGCGTAGACCCCTGCACACCTGATTTGTTCACATTCACACTCTTTATTTACGTAGTTCTTTCTTCCCGAAGCTAAAGAAGAGGTCGCCTCATGGAATGTAGCTGGTGTGTGGCATCTTTTGGCAAGTACATACTTCTAACAACTTGTAGTGAAAGATCGGTTGTACTGAACCAAGTGTTGTTACTCCGCCGGCTTAACGACTATGAAGGTGTTGATGGCTGGATTAGCCAACAATCCCTACATAAAGAGTTCAAAATTTCATTTCTTACTTTCTATTTTTGCCTTCCTGGCCTGGAAGCAAACTAGGAGCCAACAGCCTTCAAGTGCTGTCTGTTCTCCAGTGGGCATCGGGCCGACGGTAGCGGGAGAGACAGTGGGATTTTGAGTAGCTTCAGCTGTGCGCATCTCCCATCACTGAAAATTTAAACTGGAAAAAGACAAAGAAAAGCCAGGAAATAGGAAAAGCGGGACACGAAATTCGATAGACATTGCTACGAGCTTGAAGAGGAGAGACTTAAAAGGTCAGAGAGCAAACGGGAACGACCACAATCATCCGACGGCAGCTGGAAGGTAAGTTGATGGACACTGGTTTGACCTGCGGGTCAACAAACTAGTTTAGCTCTACCTTGATCTGCGCAACGCGAGACAAGTTCCCGGCTCCTATCAAACAACTCAATGCCCTTATCTGGAGGGGTTTAGTAAGAGCAAATCAACTACAAAAAGAGGAGCTATTCAGCCTTCAAGTGCTGCGTTTTGCTGCGAAAAGAAGAAGAAAGAACCCATCCTCTCCCGTGCAGCCCCTAAGCGGCTGCGGGGCGGCTCCGTGCCGGGCAGGGGCTCGGTCCTTGCGGCCGCCCCAGCGCCGCGCAGCAGCGCGGGGAACCGCGCAGTGCTCCGCGCCGGCCGGGGACGGGGTTTTGCAGCGAAGCCTTTCCCGTGCGGTGGGAGCGATGTGGGAAGTCACCTACACCTCCCGCTCCACACACACCCCCACTCCCCCCGCCTTGTTTTTTAAACTTGGTGCTCATCCCATTTCCTCAGGACCGGAACCTCCAGGCAAAATGCACTCGGCCTCTCACTCCCACTATGGGAATCTGGTGCTGCGACCCTGCTGCATTTACATGGTATTACAAAGAAAGAAAGGAAGAAAGGAGGGAAAAAAGGCAGAGCAAACTGTTGCTTTGTTTCAGTAGAAAACTTTGCAGACCTCTGACTGTTGCATTTGTAATGCAGTTAATTCGGAATGCAGGTCAGAGAAACTCAAGCAGAACAGCTCCTGTTTCCAGTGTATTTTAAAATTTGGTCCTTTTTAAACCCTAAACCACGCAAAGAATCGAAATCTTGAGTGCACCTGGAGCTGACTCATCTCAACCGTTTAGCTCTGTGTCTTAACACTTGCTACTGTATTTTATATGTATATACATTCATATATATACACACGTATACATATATGTATACATAGGCACTGAGTGCAATCGCTAAAGAGCATTCTTCTACGCCGATTCAGTGCTTAGTTCAGTTTTTTTAGTAAGTGAACAGTATGCATCTCCTTCCTACATAAAATAAACGGCCCAGTATCCAAATAGGAACATGCCCCCTCTTGCCCCATCCTTCCCCCACCTCGTCCTCCTCCTCTCCCTCCACCCACCATGCCAATAAAAAAAAATTTAAAAAAAAAAAGAAAGAAAATAAAAATAAAATAAAATAAATATTAAGAGAGAGCCTGGCGACTTTTCGCCAGAACGTCAGTCCAATGTCACAAGCACTCTTCCTCCCGGAGCCAAAGCCCCGGCGCTTTAGGGAAGCCTCGCTACAGTTGCTTTTCTGCTGCTGCTGCTGCTCTTGCTCCTGCTGCTGCTGGGGGACCCGTGGATGGCGCTTAGGGGAAAGCAACAGTTGCGGCGCGGCCGCCGCCGCCGCCCGGGGCAGCGCCGCGGGACGCGGCCGCGCGCGCGTCTCCCACCCGAGAGCAGCGCGGCTCGGCGCGAAGTGGCGCAGGACGCGGCCGAGGGGCGAATTCCGCGCGGCGCCGCTTAACCTGTCTCGCGAAGAAAAGGGAATTCTTTAAAAACTTCAACATTAAACCGCAATGGTCCTGGCTCCGCGTGAAAAATAAAGTCAAAAGCAAAGCATAGTTATACAGAGGTGGGGTTTTTTTTAGTTTTTTTTTTGAGAGAGACATCACATCGATAGTATGACAAAAGAAAAGGTGTTTTTGCTTTCAAAAGAAAGGTTTCCTCTACTAGTGTGGGATGAAAAGAAAACGAAGGAAGATGCCAAATTATTCATTTTAATGCCTCAAAGATGTTCACGCTAGATGTTACAATCTATAACGAAATTTAAATCGTTCGCTGTATTTTCACTTTTAAGTAAAGCTCCAGAGACTATTCAGATCATATGAGTTCAAAGAAAATCACAGTCTGTAACGATTGAATGAATAAAAAAAATTATCTGATCTATAGTAGAATGTTTTATCTGGAGTTTATTAATACCATTTAAAATATTACAGATAAAAATCAATTACATTTCATGCATTTAAAATGCAAATCTAAAATGTTCCAGCGAAGGGCTTTCCATTTCAATGTGAAATATCCAAATTATTTCAACATTACAATGAGACAAATAGTTTGCAGCATTGCAAACCGCTAATGTAGTGTCAGGAGTGTTTATTAACATTTATCAATATTATTTTCAGGAAATACACATAGGCCAACGTTAGTTCAGTTTCACTTGGACAGTTTATTTAATACATGGGTTGTGGCAAACCCACTTTATGAAATATAGGAGAACTCTCACTGTAACTATACCTGAACTGCCAGCAAATGCAAATAAGTACATGCTCCATTAAATTAAATGTCATTCAACATTTATCAAATATTGTTTGCTTAATTACAGTTGTATGTCTAGCTAAATTAATATTCAAGCAAAACCTATATCCTGAAGTGCAATTTGATGTACACTCCAAGAAACGAGTTCAGAGAAAATGCAGTTAACCAGGACTGCAACAATAACGCTTTATCGTGACAGGAAAAAAATAATTAAAAAAAAAGCTCAAGTGTACTTCAATATATTTTCAAATATTTACTGGAAGTAATTTACAAGAAAAATACTATACAAAATCGTCTCCTGGACAACTGCACCTCACACCGGTACATTGGTGGAGTTATATTTAACTGTTAGCTAATCTAGAACGATTTCTCAGTTGTACAAACCTATAGGTTCAGATGTATTTTACAAATATTTTGTTTTTCTATAGTCCCCTCCCCCGGTTTTCCTCTATTTGGCATTCGAACTGCAGCTTCGATTGAAACCATCCGTGCTTCTTCACTTGTTTGGGAAATTTTGGGGAAAAAAAAAAAAATATTTGACTTAAACCCTATTTCTTTCCAGTGTATTTCATGAGCCTGCAGAAACGGGAATTACACAAAGGAGCCGGCAAACAGAATGAAATTTGGACTTGGGGAGATAAAAAGGTATTTTTAAGGGGGTGTGGGAGGAGAAGCAGGAGAGACGCTCTGGCCCCCGGGAGGAGAGGCGCTCTTAACAGCTAATGAGATTAGCGCAGCTCTGCGCTCGGCCTCCGCGCGGCTTCACGAAGGACAATTGCCCCTCGCGGGCGCTGCCGTCGGAGGCTGCGACCCGCGGCCCCCCGGGCGGGGCAGCGCGGCCCGGCGCGCACCCGGCGGCCCGGCCGCTCCTCCGCTCCGCTCCTCTCCGCGTCTCAACGCGGCTGGGGCGGAGGGCAGGGGTTGCAGGAGCGCTTCCAGGCGGAAAGTGAGAACGATTTTTTCCTCTTTAAATAAAAAGAAAAGAAAAAATAGACAAGGGGTGTGTAGGGGTGCTCCGAAAGCAGAAGGGGAGGGAGGGCGACGCCGCACGGGCGGCCCGCGGGCGCGGGCGGCGGGGCCGCCCCGTCGCGCTGCCCGGAGCCCCGGC